>NW_025909387.1:64875-93128 GCF_018835915.1 Vigna umbellata
ATATATATATATATATATATATATATATATATATATATTAGTGAAAAAAATGTGTGTTTATTGTTTTTATAATAACAAAAATTAATAAATTATAATTATAAAAATAAAAATAAATAATTTTTACATTAAAAAATAGTTTTTACTTATTTTGTAGATAATTTTTTTATTATAAATAGTTATTTTAATTTGAAAAAAATGATTAAGTTTTAGAACATGTCAAATAAAAAAGTGATTAAATTTAGACAATAATTATTTCATAAAATTGGTAAACTAATTATTTTAATTTGAGAAGACAATTATTTATTAAAGATTAAATTGAAAAAAAGAAATGTGGATAAAAAGATGTGAAGTTAATGTTAATTTTTTGTTTTCTAAATAATGCTATATGGGATAAAAAATATTCTAAAAGAGAAATTACTTGATACTTATCCTTTTCTGAAATAAAATAAATTTTCATTTATCTAGTAAAACGTTTTTATACCATGTAAGAAGTTTGTGCCGATACTTAGTCAAACCCATTAAATTGTTTTTCTAACACGTATTTTAAGATATTAAATAGTTTCTGGTCTAAAAAATAAAGTTGAAAAATATGATCAGACATATACGGCTGTTTGTTTCACATCTCATTATTATTTTTTAGAACATGAAAATGTGAATAAATATTATGAAAATATATTATCGCATATTTGTATATTATAGTTACGTTCGGCCAAAATTTATATGTAAGTTCAGAAATTTGTATATAAAATAATGTTATATACATAGACAAAAATTTGTATATAAAATGGTCGTAAATAATGTTACATAAGAAAGTTACGATGATCATTCCAAGGTTGTGATGATCTTCACTTCATTGATCAAATAGCAATCCTTCTCTTTGAATGGAGGGAGTATGTTCCACAAAATAAATGTTTAATAATGAGTAAATGTATCTCGGGATTATAAGTAGATGGAAATGAGTGGGAAAAGTTTTTATTATCTCATTTATTTTTAAAAGAAAATTCTTCACCACTTCCCTACATATATTTAGGTATAATTTTTTTTTATCTCAATGCAATATTTAACCATACTTGTACGAGTTTTACTATTTTATATTACTCAATTTTTATAAAAGAAAAATAAAAATCATGGTGAAGAAAACATGATATCTTTATAAATGTGTTAAATTTTATAAGTTCAAAATTTGTTATTATATTTCTTGGACGTAACCACTTCATCATGTTTATTAATTATATTAATACATACAACCAAAGTGGTTTTTGTCATACTAATTATAACTAAACACATCAATAATCACTAATTTTGATGCAACCAAAACACATAGACTTATCATGAAATGTATAACATGAAAATAACTTAAAAATGACATGTACATGTTGATTTTCAACGGGTCCTACTTTACAATAATTAGATCAATCAACAATATCATTATACAAAGTATAATTATTGAACATCAAACTTTATATTTGATCAAAAGAAATTATCCAAATACAATAGTATGCATGCATAATAGCAAACATAAATCATGTAAATAATTGACTCTCACTGAACTAAAAATTCTTCAAACTACAAAACAAACACCCATCTAAATAGTGAGTTCAAGAAAGACCTTAGGTGAAAAACCCTTTGTAAGAGTGTATGCTATCATTGAGTGTATCCTTATATGTTCTATGGAAACCTGTCCACTTTGTACCCTTTCCTTGACAACTAAGAACATGATCTCAATGTGTTTTGACTTGATCAAAGTATTATCACTGTTGGGATATAAGACGGTTGATTTGTTGTCACAATATAACTTAAATAGTCTTTCCATTTCTTTAAAGATTTGTAGTCCAATGACAAAGTTTGCTTGACACTCCTCCAATAAACTACATCACTAACCAACGGATAAATATAGCCCAAAGTGGATCTCAAATCATCCTTACATCTAGCAAAATCTGAGTCAAAATATCTAATGATTTCCAACTAGTATGACCTCTTTATATGTGAGCAAACAATACTTTGTTTTCTTTAAATACATGATAACCCCTTTAACTGTTTTTCAATGATTTAAACTGCTTAAATATTTGTCTAACATCTTAACTATGTATGCTATATCTGAATGTATACACATTTGGGTAAACATTAGACAAATGCATAGGGAATCTACTACATTCTTTTTGGGCACTGATTGAGACTAAATTTGTCTACCTTAGCAAATATAACATCCTTTGACTTACATTGTCAAACATCTTAAGTACCTTATTGATATAGCTCCTTTGTGACAATCATATAGTACCTTGAAATCAATCTTGATGTATTTGAATTCCTAATACAAAGAAGACATTGCCAATATCTTTCATTTTGAAGTTTCTTGATAAGAATCTCTTGGTTTCGTGCAACATGCCTATATCATTAGTGACAAGTAGGATGTCATAAACATATAAGACCAATAAAACACACTTTCTTCCACTGAATTTATAATACACACAATCGTCAAAAAGATTCATCTTGAAACCAAATGAGAGAATTACTTGATGAAATTTGTAGTACCATTGACGAGACACCTATTTTAGTCCATTAAAGGATTTTTTTAGTTTGTAAACCATATTCTTTGGGTCTTCTTACATGAATTTTTCTAGATGCACTACATAGATTATTTAATCAATTTTGCCATTGAGAAGGGACGTCTTGACATCTATTTGATGAAGCTCTAAGTCACATTGTGTAACAAAACCCATGATTGTCCTAAAAGAGTTTTTCGATGAAATTGGATAGAAAGTATCTTTAAAGTCAAATCCTTTCTTTTGGATATAGTCCTTAGCCACAAAATGAACTTATACCTTTCCCCGTTACTTTATGATTATCTTCAAAGAATCTTTCGATGAAACCAAAGAGAAAGTGTCTTTAAAGTCAATCACTTCCTTTTGGGTATAATCCTTAGCCAAAGAAAAAAGTCTTATACCTTTCCACGTTACTTTATGATTGTCTTAAAAGAGTCTTTCGATGAAATCAGATAGAAAGTTTCTTTAAAGTCAATTCCTTCCTTTTGGGTATAACCCTTAGTCACAAGACGAACTTTATACTTTTCCACATTACTTTACGATTGTCTTAAAAGAGTCTTTCGACGAAATCGAAGAGAAAATCTCTTTAAAGTCAATCCCTTCCTTTTAGGTATAGCCCTTAGCCACAAGATGAGTCTTATACATTTCTACATTACTTTATGATTGTCTTAAAAGAATCTCTCGATGAAACTAGAGAGTGACAAAATTGCTCAATTTTAAAAAATATAGAGACTCAATTGAATCAAGATTTGAAATACAAGGACTACATTGAATATAACACAATGTCAGGTGACACTGACATTGTCACATGGCACGATAATGACTTGACGCAGTAATTATTTTTTGAAAAAGTTTAAAAAATAAAAATTAAAAATACTACAAACTAACATGTGACATGTACATACACTACGCTAAGTTAATCTAACCAAAATGACCAAATTGAATCATTTTTAAGAAAAAAATAGGACTTAATTAGACAAAAAAAACTTAGAGGACCTATTTGAACCGCACAAACTAATTTAAGGACCAAAAGTGTAATTGAGTCATTATTATATCATAATATATGAAACATCTTTATACAATTGCAACAATAAAATTATACATATGAGAAATGAGTTAAAAGATAAAAATAATTATATAAAAAATTATCAAAAAAGTATTCTACATGATAAAAATAAAGAAGAAATAAAAATATTAAAAATAAGTAAAATTTATATCATGTGTATGTTAAAAAAATTATAATTAATGGTATGATATAATGAAAAGTCCTTTGAAAATCTGAAAAAACCAAAAAACTTTTAGTAAAACAAAAACTTTTCAAATGAAACAAAAATTAAAGATTAAAGAGAATAAAAAAGATACGGTTTTTAATATTACCTAGTAAATGAAGGGTTTTTGTGATTGAACGAGAGTGAAACATATATAATGTGAAAATATAAAATAGAAATAAAAATATTAAAAATAAGTAAAATTTATATCATGTGTATGTTAAAAAAATTATAATTAATGGTATGATATAATGAAAAGTCCTTTGAAAATCTGAAAAAACCAAAAAACTTTTAGTAAAACAAAAACTTTTCAAATGAAACAAAAATTAAAGATTAAAGAGAATAAAAAAGATACGGTTTTTAATATTACCTAGTAAATGAAGGGTTTTTGTGATTGAACGAGAGTGAAACATATATAATGTGAAAATATAAAATAGAAATAAAAATATTAAAAATAAGTAAAATTTATATCATGTGTATGTTAAAAAAATTATAATTAATGGTATGATATAATGAAAAGTCCTTTGAAAATCTGAAAAAACCAAAAAACTTTTAGTAAAACAAAAACTTTTCAAATGAAACAAAAATTAAAGATTAAAGAGAATAAAAAAGATACGGTTTTTAATATTACCTAGTAAATGAAGGGTTTTTGTGATTGAACGAGAGTGAAACATATATAATGTGAAAATATAAAATAGAAATAAAAATATTAAAAATAAGTAAAATTTATATCATGTGTATGTTAAAAAAATTATAATTAATGGTATGATATAATGAAAAGTCCTTTGAAAATCTGAAAAAACCAAAAAACTTTTAGTAAAACAAAAACTTTTCAAATGAAACAAAAATTAAAGATTAAAGAGAATAAAAAAGATACGGTTTTTAATATTACCTAGTAAATGAAGGGTTTTTGTGATTGAACGAGAGTGAAACATATATAATGTGAAAATATAAAATAGAAATAAAAATATTAAAAATAAGTAAAATTTATATCATGTGTATGTTAAAAAAATTATAATTAATGGTATGATATAATGAAAAGTCCTTTGAAAATCTGAAAAAACCAAAAAACTTTTAGTAAAACAAAAACTTTTCAAATGAAACAAAAATTAAAGATTAAAGAGAATAAAAAAGATACGGTTTTTAATATTACCTAGTAAATGAAGGGTTTTTGTGATTGAACGAGAGTGAAACATATATAATGTGAAAATATAAAATAGAAATAAAAATATTAAAAATAAGTAAAATTTATATCATGTGTATGTTAAAAAAATTATAATTAATGGTATGATATAATGAAAAGTCCTTTGAAAATCTGAAAAAACCAAAAAACTTTTAGTAAAACAAAAACTTTTCAAATGAAACAAAAATTAAAGATTAAAGAGAATAAAAAAGATACGGTTTTTAATATTACCTAGTAAATGAAGGGTTTTTGTGATTGAACGAGAGTGAAACATATATAATGTGAAAATATAAAATAGAAATAAAAATATTAAAAATAAGTAAAATTTATATCATGTGTATGTTAAAAAAATTATAATTAATGGTATGATATAATGAAAAGTCCTTTGAAAATCTGAAAAAACCAAAAAACTTTTAGTAAAACAAAAACTTTTCAAATGAAACAAAAATTAAAGATTAAAGAGAATAAAAAAGATACGGTTTTTAATATTACCTAGTAAATGAAGGGTTTTTGTGATTGAACGAGAGTGAAACATATATAATGTGAAAATATAAAATAGAAATAAAAATATTAAAAATAAGTAAAATTTATATCATGTGTATGTTAAAAAAATTATAATTAATGGTATGATATAATGAAAAGTCCTTTGAAAATCTGAAAAAACCAAAAAACTTTTAGTAAAACAAAAACTTTTCAAATGAAACAAAAATTAAAGATTAAAGAGAATAAAAAAGATACGGTTTTTAATATTACCTAGTAAATGAAGGGTTTTTGTGATTGAACGAGAGTGAAACATATATAATGTGAAAATATAAAATAGAAATAAAAATATTAAAAATAAGTAAAATTTATATCATGTGTATGTTAAAAAAATTATAATTAATGGTATGATATAATGAAAAGTCCTTTGAAAATCTGAAAAAACCAAAAAACTTTTAGTAAAACAAAAACTTTTCAAATGAAACAAAAATTAAAGATTAAAGAGAATAAAAAAGATACGGTTTTTAATATTACCTAGTAAATGAAGGGTTTTTGTGATTGAACGAGAGTGAAACATATATAATGTGAAAATATAAAATAGAAATAAAAATATTAAAAATAAGTAAAATTTATATCATGTGTATGTTAAAAAAATTATAATTAATGGTATGATATAATGAAAAGTCCTTTGAAAATCTGAAAAAACCAAAAAACTTTTAGTAAAACAAAAACTTTTCAAATGAAACAAAAATTAAAGATTAAAGAGAATAAAAAAGATACGGTTTTTAATATTACCTAGTAAATGAAGGGTTTTTGTGATTGAACGAGAGTGAAACATATATAATGTGAAAATATAAAATAGAAATAAAAATATTAAAAATAAGTAAAATTTATATCATGTGTATGTTAAAAAAATTATAATTAATGGTATGATATAATGAAAAGTCCTTTGAAAATCTGAAAAAACCAAAAAACTTTTAGTAAAACAAAAACTTTTCAAATGAAACAAAAATTAAAGATTAAAGAGAATAAAAAAGATACGGTTTTTAATATTACCTAGTAAATGAAGGGTTTTTGTGATTGAACGAGAGTGAAACATATATAATGTGAAAATATAAAATAGAAATAAAAATATTAAAAATAAGTAAAATTTATATCATGTGTATGTTAAAAAAATTATAATTAATGGTATGATATAATGAAAAGTCCTTTGAAAATCTGAAAAAACCAAAAAACTTTTAGTAAAACAAAAACTTTTCAAATGAAACAAAAATTAAAGATTAAAGAGAATAAAAAAGATACGGTTTTTAATATTACCTAGTAAATGAAGGGTTTTTGTGATTGAACGAGAGTGAAACATATATAATGTGAAAATATAAAATAGAAATAAAAATATTAAAAATAAGTAAAATTTATATCATGTGTATGTTAAAAAAATTATAATTAATGGTATGATATAATGAAAAGTCCTTTGAAAATCTGAAAAAACCAAAAAACTTTTAGTAAAACAAAAACTTTTCAAATGAAACAAAAATTAAAGATTAAAGAGAATAAAAAAGATACGGTTTTTAATATTACCTAGTAAATGAAGGGTTTTTGTGATTGAACGAGAGTGAAACATATATAATGTGAAAATATAAAATAGAAATAAAAATATTAAAAATAAGTAAAATTTATATCATGTGTATGTTAAAAAAATTATAATTAATGGTATGATATAATGAAAAGTCCTTTGAAAATCTGAAAAAACCAAAAAACTTTTAGTAAAACAAAAACTTTTCAAATGAAACAAAAATTAAAGATTAAAGAGAATAAAAAAGATACGGTTTTTAATATTACCTAGTAAATGAAGGGTTTTTGTGATTGAACGAGAGTGAAACATATATAATGTGAAAATATAAAATAGAAATAAAAATATTAAAAAAGAGTAAAAATAGACCTAAAAAATATTTGATTAATTATAGTTGATAATATACAATTGGAACATCATCGCATAAAGATTGTGATAAGAGAGAAAGTACCTCAAAATTATGAGTGAATTTTGTGATATAAAACACGCACACACACACACAAAGTTTTTTATGTTACCTAATAAACTTTGGATATTTTAGTAATTTACATGAAAATAGGATGAGGACGAAGATGTGTATTGGAATGGGTGTGAGAATGAGGTTGTGACAAATATGTAGCATTCCTTCTCCACATATGCAATTGAAAATATAGAATATTACTCATATCAATACTATTATTTAGTAAATATGGTTAATAGAAAGACTTTACCTACTTAGGCTTAAGTGGGTCTCATTAAATCTTATGTGAATGATTTTTTTAGTAGTAAGCATTTTAGAGTTATAAACTCTACCGACCTTAGATGTTTTAAAATATTCAAGTAAAATTCTTCTATTGTTTATTAAATCAAACTTTGTAGAATTTCCTTCAAGATAGTCAAAATAATGGAAAATATTTTGGACTTCTTATCTTTTCACATTTAATATTGAGTCATTTTAATCATCGATATAATGTAATTTCTATTTTGTAAATAGTTGAAAATATTCATTACTACATCCTATAAGTCTTTAGAAGTGAAGTTTTCGTTTAACACTATTCTGGCCAATTTTTTTGTAGGGCTTTATTTTCTTTACTATAACACCATTATCTTAAAGTGTTTTTGGAATTGAAAATTAAGGATAATATAGTTTTTAAAAAAAGTGAAAATGTTCATTTTCGAATTCTCCTACATGATTACATCGGATTCAAATAATAGATAAGCCTTTTTTTAGTTTTGTACATATTTTTGAAATTATAAATGTTAAAAATGGTTAATAATAATATTTTCAACCAAGAGAAGGGGTTGAATTGGTTCTTTTGCAAAATCTGGTTTTTTTTAATCTTTCAAAACAATTTTAAAAATACTTCTTTAATCAATTAATAAAGTAGATGGACGATGCACAATTTAAGGACTTAATCAGTTACCAAGATATAGACTTTGATATGAAAGAAAAGTATATGACACAATTTTTATACTGGTTCAATTCAAATGAATCTACGTATAGTTTTTCTAACAACCTTAGCTAGAAATTTCACTAAAGATATATCAAGAGTTAAGATTACAAGATTCACCTACGTAACCTACACTTTATATATACAAAAGAACTTGAAAAACTCTCCAAGATTTACAAACAAAGGTAATGTTACACACAATTATCCTAACTTGTTACCAACAAGGTGAACAAAATACAAAGGAAAGTGATACAAATAAAATACAATGGAAAGATGTAACATCCCATTTTTAATAGTAAAAATACTACTAAAATGAATATTACATATATGATAATGGAACTATTATAAGAAAACAAACCTACGAAAGACAAGATCTACACTTGTAGAATCATCTGACTTCCCAACTATTTTACCCTCACCACTCGCTAGAGCAACTGTAAAGAATGTCTTCCTAAGCTCACACCATTAAGGTGATCATCGTAAAAGAGAAAACATACACAAAGATATACAACATAAAAGCAAGGGTAAGCTAGAATACAAACAATTAATGATATATATATATATATAGTCAAACCTCTCTATGTGAGAATGTATGACCATTAGAGCGTCAGGAAAAGCCCCAAGACTAAGCTACCTACATTCATTCTAACACACTTTAAACCGCACCACGAAGTTCCACTTTGAAACTAACCTTCATAACTTTGAAACCATTGATATCACTTCACTTTTACATCTTATGCCAATATATGAGACTACTGATCATACATTCAAGAAATACAAACACCCTTATAAGTCATCATAAAATCACACAATAGCACAATTTTTTCATGACATCTTGATACTCATATTTAGGTAAGAAAAACAACTTTGAAATCCTCACCAACAATTCCGAAAGGGTTCAAAACCCCAAAAATGACCTAAAGAAAGTCTAAAACGAACATCCAAAACCCTAAAACCCCCCTCGAAACTGGTGTAGTGGCACTCAGCTGCGCCCAGTGACGCTTGGGCGCCCAGGGCTGGCGCTCAGCACCCTGGCCACTGGAAAATGGCCCTATTTGGGTGCTCAATGCTATTAGTAAGATAAAAACTCAATATTCTCACTTTAAACACTTTACCCCCAACTTCTAAAGGCCTCTAGGACCCTTCAAACCTTGAGAAAACTCTGAAAACACTGTTGTAACTTAAAATGACCCATTAAAACCCAATTTCACTCCTATAAGCTACCCAAACTCAATTATACACTTTCTAACCTCCCTATCAGTTTACAAACTACATGACCAAGTCTAAATACACTTGTTAGCACACTTCAACACCTCAGAATACTCATAGTCATTTTATTTCAAAATCCCACCATGTAAAACCTCAATTTGGATAAAAAAACACTCAAGAATTGACCCCAAGATGACACCAATTGTTCTACACCAGATTTTTTCTAATTTAACAACTTAGACAAGTCCTAATAGGTCTCATATCAACCTCCCAACTGCCCAAAACTGTTTACACTCATTACTTCAAAATCTCACTACTCAAAACATTATTTTTACACTAAAAACACCTTAAAACTTCAACAAATCACTACCCCTATATTCCATAACAAATTTTAATCCACTAACACCTCTAACAAGTCTTAAATTACTTCATAACATCCCCAAGAAAATAGTTCCCTCACACCAGCCCCTATTACTCAAAATCACTCATGAAAACCTTTCTTGTTAAGCTTGAAACTCAAGTAATTCACTCTTCCTTACTCCAAACACTTTAAGATATATTTCATACCACAATACAACTTTCAAACATAGAATCATGATAGCAGAAACATTCTAAACATATCATGCCAAACATTCAAATATCAAACCACTTGGATCATCATTAAAACTCAAACATAATTAGAACAATTAATTCAAATACATGCAATTCACTTTATCCTACATAAATATATTAAGTACAAACCAACACAATAATCTAAAGCAAATTCTAGCTTTCCTTGCCTCACAATAAATTGTCCGACTCAACGAACATTCTGTCGATTACTTGAAACACAAGGAATCGCTAGACGAACTTACGAAACACCAAATTGGAAGCGAATAGAGTTCTTAGAACTCTAGATTAACCAAGAATAACTAGGAGAAACATGATCACACATGCAATGACCATTCTTTCTTCTAAAAACAGGTTAGGAACGAGAGAGAAAAAAAATGAGTCGAAACTTACTTGCTCTATGACAAAAATTGATCGGCTAGAAATGTAGACCTCATCGTCGTGATCGATTTGACACCTCCTAATCATCAAAGAGATGACTCAGAAGTCAAAACTCTTAGAGAGAAGGTAGAGAACTCTAGAAAAGTGGTTTCCAGAGAGATGGTACGTTTTAAAATAATGAAACTCGTTTATAACAAAACTATTTATAACTAAATCATTTAATATTAAAATTATCGAGTCTCACTATTTTTAAACTATCATCACTTCCAAAATACCTTTTTCTGAGGTTTTATAAAAGAAATCACCTAATATGCGAAAATATTACAATTTCATCTAATACCAAGTAAAAGTTTTCACTAAGATCTTGATTTTTCTTGGATGAACAAAGAATTTTTCTATTGTTAATCTCTCAAAACACTCTCTCACATGTTTTCAGGGTTTCAGGATTTTTTAGGGTATCAAGGTTTCTGTTTTCATTTTTCGGGTTTATGAAAACCCGTAGGGTTTTTTAGGGTTTCAGGGTTTCACTTTTCATTTTTCAAGGTTTCAGTTTTAATTTTTCAGGGTTTATATAAACCCGTAGGTTTTGTAAAAACCTGTAGGGTTGTTTAGGGTTTCAGGGTTTTAGGTTTTATTTTTTTGGGTTTCACTTTTCATTTTTCAGGGTTTATATAAACCCGTAGGGTTTGTAAAAACCTGTAGGGTTGTTTAGGGTTTCAAGGTTTCAGGTTTCAGGGTTTCAGTTTTAATTTTTCAGGATTTGGGTTTTAATTTTTAAGGGTTTCAATTTTCATTTTTCAGGGTTTATATAAATTCGTAGGGTTTGTAAAAATCGTTAGGGTTTTTTAGGGTTTCACGGTTTCAGTTTTTTTTTCAGGGTTTGAGTTTTATTTTTTTTGGGTTTCAGTTTTCATTTTAGGGTTTTGGGGTCAGGGGTTTTGGTTTTGGGGTCCGGGGTTTTGGTTTTGTGGTTTGGGGTTTGGGTTTTGGGTGTTAGGTTTTGGGGTTTGGGGTTTGGGTTTTGGGGTGGCATGGTTTTAGGGTTTCAGGGTTTTAGGGTTTAAGGGTTTTTTAGGGTTTCAGTTTTCATTTTTCAGGGTTTATATAAACCCGTAGGGTTAGTAAAAACTTGTAGGATTTTTTAGGGTTTCAGGGCTTCAGGTTTTGAGGGGTTTCAGTTTTAATTTTTCAGGGTTTCAGTTTTCATTTTTAAGGGTTTCAATTTTCATTTTTCAGGGTTTATATGAATTCGTAGGGTTTGTAAAAACCCCAAGGGTTTTTTAGGGTTTTAGGGTTTCAGTTTTCAATTTTCAGGGTTTTAGTTTTATTTTTCTTGGGTTTCAGTTTTAATTTTTCAGGGTTTCAGTTTTCATTTTTAAGGGTTCCAATTTTCATTTCTCAGGGTTTATATAAATTCGTAGGGTTTGTAAAAACCGTTAGGGTTTTTAGGGTTCCAGGGTTTCAGTTTTTATTTTTCAGGGTTTCAGTTTTATTTTTTTTGGGTTTCAGTTTTCATTTTTCAAGGTTTATATAAACTCGTAGGGTTTTTAAAAACCCCTAAGGTTTTTAAGGGTTCAAGGTTTCAAGGATTCAAGTTTTCAGGGTTTTTTAGGGTGTCAAGGTTTCAATTTTCATTTTTCAGCGTTTATATAAACCCGTAAGGTTTGTGAAAACCCGTAGGGTTTTTTAGGTTTTCAGTTTTTCATAGTTTAAAGGTTTAAGGTTTCCGCGTTTCAGTTTTCACTTTTCAGGATTTCAGTTTTTATTTTTCAGGGTTTCAGTTTTAAATTTTCAGGGTTTATATGAACCCGTCGGGTTTGTAAAAACCCTAGAGTTTTTTCAGGGTTTAAGTGTTTAAGGTTTTCGGGTTTCAGTTTTCATTTTTCAGGGTGTCAGTTTTCATTTTTCAGGGTTTCAGTTTTCATTTTTCAGGCTTTATATAAACCCGTAGGTTTTGTAAAAACCCCTAGGGTTTTTCAGGGTTTCAGGTTTTCAAGGTTTAAGGTTTGAAGGGTTTCAGCGTTTTTGGATTTTTTAGGGTTTTAGGGTTTCAGTTTTCATTTTTCAGGGTTTGTAAAAGCCCGTAGGGTTTTTTAGGATTTGAGGGTTTCAGGATTTTTTAGGGTTTCAGTTTTCATTTTTTCGGGTTTATTAAAACCCGTAGGGTTTTTTAGGTTTCAGGGTTTTAGTTTTCATTTTGCAAGGTTTCAGTTTTCATTTCTCAGGGTTTATGTAAACCTGTAGATTTTGTAAAAAACCCTAGGGTTTTTCAGGGTTTTAGGGTATCAGGGTTTACGGTTTGAAGGGTTTCAGGATTTTTTAGGGTTTTAGGGTTTCAGTTTTCATTTTTCAGGGTTTGTAAAAACCCATAGGGATTTTTAGGATTTCAGGGTTTCAGGATTTTTTAGGGTTTTAAGTTTTCATTTTTCGGGTTTGTTAAAACCCGTAGGGTTTTTTAGGGTTTCAGGGTTTTAGTTTTCATTTTGCAAGGTTTCAGTTTTCATTTTTCAGGGTTTATGTAAACCCATAGATTTTGTAGAAACCCCTAGGGTTTTTTAGGGTTTCAGGGTGTCAGGGTTTACGATTTTAAGGGTTTCAGGGTTTTTTAGGTTTTCAAGGTTCGGGGTTTCGGGGTTTCGGGGTTTTAGGGTTTCAGGTTTCAGGTTTCAGGGTTTCAGAGTTTCAGTTTTAATTTTTCAGGGTTTTAGTTTTCATGTTCTCATGGTTTCAATTTTCATTTTTTAGGGTTTAGGGATTTTGGTTTTGGGGTTTGGGGATTGGGGTTTGGGGTTTTGGTTTTGAGTTTTGGGTTTAGGGTTTTGGGTTTTGGGGTTTGGGGTTTGGTGTTTAGGGTTTGGGTTTTGGGTTTTGGGTTTTGGGTTTAGGGTTTTGGGTTTTGGGTTTAGGGTTTAGGGTTTATATAAATTCGTAGGGTTTGTTAAAATCGCTAGGGCTTTTTAGGGTCCAGGGTTTCAGTTTTCATTTTTCAGGGTTTTAGTTTTATTTTTTTTGGGTTTCAGTTTTCATTTTTCAAGGTTTATATAAACCCCTAGGGTTTTTAAAAACCCCTAAGGTTTTTAAGGTTTCAGGGTTTCAGGGTTTTTTAGTGTTTCAGTTTTCATTTTTCAGCGTTAATATAAACCCGTACGGTTTGTAAAAACCTGTAGGATTTTTTAGGGTTTCAGGGTTGCAGGGTTTCAGTTTAGGGTTTAGGGTTTCAAGGTTTCAGTTTCCATTTTTCAGCGTTTATATAAACCTATAGGGTTTTTTAGGGTTTCATGGTTTAAGTTTTCATTTTTCAGGGTTTTAGTTTTAATTTTTCAGCGTAGGGTTATTTAGGGTTTCAGGGTTTAGGGTTTAGGGTTTTGGGGTTTGGGGTTTGGGGTGTGGGGTTTGGGATGTGGGCTTTGGGGTGTGGGCTTTGGGGTTTGGAGTTTGGGCTTTGGGGTTTGGGTTTGGGGTTTGGGGTTTTGGGTTTAGGGTTTTGGGTTTTGGGTTTTTGGTTTTGGGGTTTTGGTTTTGGGGTTTGGGGTTAGGGTTTTGGGTTTTGTTGTTTGGGGTTTCAAAGTTTCAGGGTTTCAGGGTTTCAGTGTTTCAGGGTTTTAGGGTTTTAGGGTTTCAGGGTTTTTTAAGGTTTCAGGGTTTCAATTTTCTTTTTTCAGGGTTTATATAAACCCGTAGGGTTTGTAAAAACTTGTAGGATTTTTTAGGGTTTTAGGGTTTCAGGTTTCAGGGTTTCAGTTTTAATTTTACAGGGTTTCAGTGTTCATTTTTAAGGGTTTCAATTTTCATTTTTCAGGGTTTATATAAATTCGTAGGGTTTGTAAAAACCCCAAGGGTTCTTTAGGGTGTCAGGGTTTCATTTTTCATTTTTCAGGGTTCCAGTTTTATTTTTCTTGGGTTTAGGGTTTAGGGTTTCAGTTTTAATTTTTCAGGGTTTATATGTACCCGTAGTGTTTGTCAAAACCCCTAGGGTTTTTCAGGGTTTCAGGGTTTCGGGTTTCAGGGTTTCAGTTTTCATATTTCATGGTTTATATAAACCCGTAGGGTTTGTAAAAGCCCGTTGGGTTTTTTAAGGTTTCAGGTTTTCAGGGTTTCGGGTTTCAAGGTTTCAGGGTTTCAGTTTTCATATTTCAGGGTTTGTAAAAACCCGTATGGTTTTTTAGGGTTTCATTTTTCATTTTTCAAGGTTTCAGTTTTATTTTTCTTGGGTTTCAATTTTCATTTTTTAGGGTTTATATAAACCTGTAGGGTTTGTAAAAAACCCTAAGGTTTTTGAGGCTTTCAGGGTTTTAGGGTTTCAAGGTTTCAGAGTTTCAGGGTTTCAGGGTTTTTTACGGTTTCGGGGTTTCAGTTTCCATTTTTCAGCGTTTATATAAACCTGTAGGGTTTGTAAAAGCCCGTACGATTTTTTAGGGTTTTAGGATTTTAGGTTTCAGGGTTTCACGGTTTCAGTTTTTATTTTTCAGTGTTTCAGTTTTCATTTTTCAGGGTTTCAGTTTTCATTTTTCAGGCTTTATATAAACCCGTAGGTTTTGTAAAAACCCCTAGGGTTTTTCAGGGTTTCAGGTTTTCAAGGTTTAAGGTTTGAAGGGTTTCAGCGTTTTTGGATTTTTTAGGGTTTTAGGGTTTCAGTTTTCATTTTTCAGGGTTTGTAAAAGCCCGTAGGGTTTTTTAGGATTTGAGGGTTTCAGGATTTTTTAGGGTTTCAGTTTTCATTTTTTCGGGTTTATTAAAACCCGTAGGGTTTTTTAGGTTTCAGGGTTTTAGTTTTCATTTTGCAAGGTTTCAGTTTTCATTTCTCAGGGTTTATGTAAACCTGTAGATTTTGTAAAAAACCCTAGGGTTTTTCAGGGTTTTAGGGTATCAGGGTTTACGGTTTGAAGGGTTTCAGGATTTTTTAGGGTTTTAGGGTTTCAGTTTTCATTTTTCAGGGTTTGTAAAAACNTAGGGTTTCAGTTTTCAATTTTCAGGGTTTTAGTTTTATTTTTCTTGGGTTTCAGTTTTAATTTTTCAGGGTTTCAGTTTTCATTTTTAAGGGTTCCAATTTTCATTTCTCAAGGTTTATATAAATTCGTAGGGTTTGTAAAAACCGTTAGGGTTTTTAGGGTTCCAGGGTTTCAGTTTTTATTTTTCAGGGTTTCAGTTTTATTTTTTTTGGGTTTAAGTTTTCATTTTTCAAGGTTTATATAAACTCGTAGGGTTTTTAAAAACCCCTAAGGTTTTTAAGGGTTCAAGGTTTCAAGGATTCAAGTTTTCAGGGTTTTTTAGGGTGTCAAGGTTTCAATTTTCATTTTTCAGCGTTTATATAAACCCGTAAGGTTTGTGAAAACCCGTAGGGTTTTTTAGGTTTTCAGTTTTTCATAGTTTAAAGGTTTAAGGTTTCCGCGTTTCAGTTTTCACTTTTCAGGATTTCAGTTTTTATTTTTCAGGGTTTCAGTTTTAAATTTTCAGGGTTTATATGAACCCGTCGGGTTTGTAAAAACCCTAGAGTTTTTTCAGGGTTTAAGTGTTTAAGGTTTTCGGGTTTCAGTTTTCATTTTTCAGGGTGTCAGTTTTCATTTTTCAGGGTTTCAGTTTTCATTTTTCAGGCTTTATATAAACCCGTAGGTTTTGTAAAAACCCCTAGGGTTTTTCAGGGTTTCAGGTTTTCAAGGTTTAAGGTTTGAAGGGTTTCAGCGTTTTTGGATTTTTTAGGGTTTTAGGGTTTCAGTTTTCATTTTTCAGGGTTTGTAAAAGCCCGTAGGGTTTTTTAGGATTTGAGGGTTTCAGGATTTTTTAGGGTTTCAGTTTTCATTTTTTCGGGTTTATTAAAACCCGTAGGGTTTTTTAGGTTTCAGGGTTTTAGTTTTCATTTTGCAAGGTTTCAGTTTTCATTTCTCAGGGTTTATGTAAACCTGTAGATTTTGTAAAAAACCCTAGGGTTTTTCAGGGTTTTAGGGTATCAGGGTTTACGGTTTGAAGGGTTTCAGGATTTTTTAGGGTTTTAGGGTTTCAGTTTTCATTTTTCAGGGTTTGTAAAAACCCATAGGGATTTTTAGGATTTCAGGGTTTCAGGATTTTTTAGGGTTTTAAGTTTTCATTTTTCGGGTTTGTTAAAACCCGTAGGGTTTTTTAGGGTTTCAGGGTTTTAGTTTTCATTTTGCAAGGTTTCAGTTTTCATTTTTCAGGGTTTATGTAAACCCATAGATTTTGTAGAAACCCCTAGGGTTTTTTAGGGTTTCAGGGTGTCAGGGTTTACGATTTTAAGGGTTTCAGGGTTTTTTAGGTTTTCAAGGTTCGGGGTTTCGGGGTTTCGGGGTTTTAGGGTTTCAGGTTTCAGGTTTCAGGGTTTCAGAGTTTCAGTTTTAATTTTTCAGGGTTTTAGTTTTCATGTTCTCATGGTTTCAATTTTCATTTTTTAGGGTTTAGGGATTTTGGTTTTGGGGTTTGGGGATTGGGGTTTGGGGTTTTGGTTTTGAGTTTTGGGTTTAGGGTTTTGGGTTTTGGGGTTTGGGGTTTGGTGTTTAGGGTTTGGGTTTTGGGTTTTGGGTTTTGGGTTTAGGGTTTTGGGTTTTGGGTTTAGGGTTTAGGGTTTATATAAATTCGTAGGGTTTGTTAAAATCGCTAGGGCTTTTTAGGGTCCAGGGTTTCAGTTTTCATTTTTCAGGGTTTTAGTTTTATTTTTTTTGGGTTTCAGTTTTCATTTTTCAAGGTTTATATAAACCCCTAGGGTTTTTAAAAACCCCTAAGGTTTTTAAGGTTTCAGGGTTTCAGGGTTTTTTAGTGTTTCAGTTTTCATTTTTCAGCGTTAATATAAACCCGTACGGTTTGTAAAAACCTGTAGGATTTTTTAGGGTTTCAGGGTTGCAGGGTTTCAGTTTAGGGTTTAGGGTTTCAAGGTTTCAGTTTCCATTTTTCAGCGTTTATATAAACCTATAGGGTTTTTTAGGGTTTCATGGTTTAAGTTTTCATTTTTCAGGGTTTTAGTTTTAATTTTTCAGCGTAGGGTTATTTAGGGTTTCAGGGTTTAGGGTTTAGGGTTTTGGGGTTTGGGGTTTGGGGTGTGGGGTTTGGGATGTGGGCTTTGGGGTGTGGGCTTTGGGGTTTGGAGTTTGGGCTTTGGGGTTTGGGTTTGGGGTTTGGGGTTTTGGGTTTAGGGTTTTGGGTTTTGGGTTTTTGGTTTTGGGGTTTTGGTTTTGGGGTTTGGGGTTAGGGTTTTGGGTTTTGTTGTTTGGGGTTTCAAAGTTTCAGGGTTTCAGGGTTTCAGTGTTTCAGGGTTTTAGGGTTTTAGGGTTTCAGGGTTTTTTAAGGTTTCAGGGTTTCAATTTTCTTTTTTCAGGGTTTATATAAACCCGTAGGGTTTGTAAAAACTTGTAGGATTTTTTAGGGTTTTAGGGTTTCAGGTTTCAGGGTTTCAGTTTTAATTTTACAGGGTTTCAGTGTTCATTTTTAAGGGTTTCAATTTTCATTTTTCAGGGTTTATATAAATTCGTAGGGTTTGTAAAAACCCCAAGGGTTCTTTAGGGTGTCAGGGTTTCATTTTTCATTTTTTAGGGTTCCAGTTTTATGGTTTCAGTTTTATTTTTCTTGGGTTTCAATTTTCATTTTTTAGGGTTTATATAAACCTGTAGGGTTTGTAAAAAACCCTAAGGTTTTTGAGGCTTTCAGGGTTTTAGGGTTTCAAGGTTTCAGAGTTTCAGGGTTTCAGGGTTTTTTACGGTTTCGGGGTTTCAGTTTCCATTTTTCAGCGTTTATATAAACCTGTAGGGTTTGTAAAAGCCCGTACGATTTTTTAGGGTTTTAGGATTTTAGGTTTCAGGGTTTCACGGTTTCAGTTTTTATTTTTCAGTGTTTCAGTTTTCATTTTTCAGGGTTTCAGTTTTCATTTTTCAGGCTTCATATAAACTCGTATGGTTTGTGGAAACCCATAGGGTTTTTTACGGTTTAGGGTTTAGGGTTTAACGAGTTTCAATTTTAGTTTTTCAGGGTTTCAGTTTTATTTTACTTGGGTTTCAGTTTTAATTTCTCAGGGTTTCAGTTTTCATTTTTAAGGGTTTCAATTTTCATTTTTCAGGATTTATATAAATTCGTAGGGTTTGTTAAAATCGCTAGGGTTTTTTAGGGTTCCAGGGTTTTAATTTTCATTTTTCAGTGTTTCAGTTTTATTTTCTTTGGGTTTCAGTTTTCATTTTTCAAGGTTTATATAAACCCCTAGGGTTTTTAAAAACCCCTAAGGTTTTTAAGGGTTCAGGGTTTCAAGGTTTCAGGGTTTCAGGGTTTTTTAGAGTTTCAGGGTTTCAGTTTTCATTTTTCAGCGTTTATATAAACCCGTAGGGTTTGTAAAATCCTGTAGTATTTTTTAGGGTTTCAAGGTTTCAGTTTAGGGTTTAGGGTTTCAAGGTTTCAGTTTCCATTTTTCAGCGTTTATATAAACCCGTAGGGTTTTTTAGGGTTTCAGGTTTCAGGGTTTCATGGTTTAAGTTTTCATTTTTCAGGGTTTCAGTTTTAATTTTTCTGGGTTTCAGTTTTCATTTTTCAGGGTTTATATACACCTGTAAGGTTATTTAGGGTTTCAGGGTTTAGGGTTTAGGGTTTAGGGTTTTGGGTTTTGGGTTTTGGGGTTTGGGGTGTGGGGTTTGGGGTGTGGGCTTTGGGGTTTGGGGTTTGGGTTTGGGGTTTTGGGTTTAGGGTTTTGGGTTTTTGGTTTTGGGGTTTTGGTTTTGGGGTTTGGGGTTTGGGTTTTGGGTTTTGGTGTTTGGGGTTTGGGGTTTCAAAGTTTCAGGGTTTCAGGGTTTTAGGGTTTCAGGGTTATCGGACGTCCATATAGACGTCCCACGTGCCCGTCTGACGTCCACATAGACGTCCGTCTCCTACTTCCCCCCGACGTCTACACAGACGTCCGTCTCTCCTTCCCCCGACGTCCAGCTGCCTGAATTGTTTTGTGGTAGGGCTGGGGTTGGACGTCTTACAGTGCATTAACCGACGTCTACTGAGTGTATTTTTTAAAAAAATCAATTTATTTTTGCAATAAAACCACACCTGAAAAGCAGAAAATTGTCCCAGAACAATTTTGCATCAATATATATATGCGTTTGATATAAACAAAGTTCTACATAATGTAAAATATAATCCACTACCAAAACTATGAAGATAAAACTTAAACTAAAACTAAGCAATGTTCAACAACAAATAAAACTATTCCTAACTCCATCTTTGCAGAAGATAAGCGGTCCACTCCTGCCTTATCTGCCTAATTGTGTCCTCTGGTATAGGAGATGTACTCTTGAAGCGCTGCAAAATTCAAGAAAGATTCATTATGGTTTCATCTATATGTTTGAAGATGAATTTGATTTGTAATGTATTCAAGGTATACATCATTACCTTATTCCAGTCATCTGTAATGACAGCTCGAATGATGGTCTTAATCCAACACATCACATAGAAGCCACATTCCCATGAATCTAGCTGCTGGTTACACTAAACTGACAAACTAAATAGTTAAGAATTTAGATCATTCAATAACATAGAAAATGAATTAGAACTATAAATGACTTACAACCTTTACATCAGTTGAAGTTTTTTAACTCTCACAAGGTTAGGCCCTAACCATTCAAAAAAATTAATTTTCATAATTTGCTCAGACACGTGCATTGAAGTCTACATCATAAAATTGATAAGATTTCGGTAGCATTTCGCATTGGTCTCCGAAATACACGAAATGAGAGTAGTCAACGATGACCACAATCAAATATGCATCCGGAGAACAACAGAAATACTGAACCGAAATTTTATCAATCTTATCCATAAACTTCAATTGGCATGTTATTGCAAATTATGAAAATTAGTTTTCTCAAACTGTCCAATTGGACAATTCAAAATTTAACACAAATGATTAAAAGAATAATCGTTTGTGTTAAATTTCAAACTGGAACTAAGTGTCTCTCAATGATTTGATACTTATAATAACACAACTAATACATGCATATTCAAAAGCCAATAACACATGCATACCTTAGAGTAAAAAACATGCATACACAAAACCCAATTTCATGCATACAAAAATTTATCAACGAACAAGCTAACCTGAAAAGTAGATTCCAAATGAAAGGGAGGGAAATCGAGGAGGGAACGACCTAAAACGTAGCCCAAAAACAATCAAAGAAGCCGCCCAAGAACACGCAAGAGACTGCACCAAAACGCACCGAAAACGATTTTTAATCGGTTCAAATCAAAGATATTTCATCACAGGGCAATGTAATCGGTCGAAAGTAAATTTAAACGGTCCAAAAGAGAGAAAACGCACCTGGAAAAGCAATGGCGTAGACAGCGTTCGCGGGGAAGACGATGAACAGTGAGCGCAACTACTCGCGGGTTCGCATTTTAGTATTAATACTATTAGACGTCCGGTACTCTAGGGCCCGGACGTCTATAATATTAATGACATCAGATACCGAACGTTCAATCCTCACTCAGAACGAGGACGAACACTAGGAACGAGACAGAGAAATCTCCCATTCCAAAATAGAATAAGACCAAGGGGATTACTATCGGTTTGAGAAAGAAACTGAGTATAATCATATAAAACAGGAACGACTAGAACAAACGTTAATATATAACAGACACGACTAAAACGAACGCTACTTACAAAATGAGTCAATTAAATGAAATGACTCTCGTGAGCACAAACCAAACACCTCAAAGAACATACCCAATGCTAAGGCTCTAGACCGGAAACAATGAATACAGACACTTCAACGAATAATACTTATAAGAATTTACATAATGAAACCGAATGTTAATAATTATATTTAGCCTTTGGAGTAGCTAAACACCAATCACCATCTGAAGGCCAGTCTAAGACTGAACACTATAGTGAGCGAACCCTATTGGGATTGAACGAACGCTCTTATTATGAAGTTTAGCTTAAGGAGTGAGAACGAGTGCATGGTGTAAGATCCAAACACTTGCTTAGAACGAACACTTGGTATAAGACCAAGTGTTACTAAGATCATAGAGAATAGGCTTGATAAATATAATCAGATACTACTTGAGCAGAGATTAAGAGTATAATATTTTTCCTTTATTCCAATCATGGAGATAATACTATATACATATTACCCTTTGAAGACTTCACAGTCGTAGTTGTAGTGTCTTAGAAAGTGAGTTTAGCCTAAGCTTAACCTTAAGAAACTTAACTTAACAATGTTGACTCTTCAATCAATGGCCCAAAAGCATTTATTGCTAACATGCCATTATCTTTGTTACTTAATATTAATTTGCACCAGTATATTATTTTGATATATGGATTAGATGAATTGCCCAAGAAGGTTTCACAAACTGATTTCCCTTGACTTGTTTGGTGCAACTTGGTGTTTATGAACATTTTGGCCTGAATTAATCATATCTTTTTGGGTGCTGAACAATGTGTTTCAAAATTGAGGTTTTCTTCTTCTTGAGTTCATTTAACTGAATTTAATTATTTTTAAAACTGTATGATGTTTTTTAATTTTTCATTATCTGAACTTAATGTATTCATGTTCCAATAGATCTTTTATTTTGGGTTTCATATGCTTAATTTTTAAAATAAAGTTTAAGACTAAATTTATTTATCACAATGTAATCAAAAATTGAGTGAATATAATTATTAAATAAATATATGATAATCAAGATACAATTAAAAATGAATTATAAAAAAAATTATATATAAATTTTTTCTTATTTCATAATAAATAAATATTTAGAAAACTTATGAGATGAAAATAAATGTTAATTATTAAAGTATATTTTACTATCAAATAAGACAAGAAAATTAATTATCTTCGAAAATGAAAGATATGAAAATTAAGAACAAAAATAATAAATTTATGTATTTTTTTTTTTCATAAACATAAAAAAAACCCATGAGAATGAGAATCAAGTATTATTAAAAAAACTTAAAAAGTAATAAAAAACGCGTTCAAGCAAGGTCGTCCTAGTAGGACGTTATACGAAGTATTTTCCTCTACTAGTAGGAAACTAACTCTTAGCTCTCTTGCATCTCTGCCCATTCCAAGTCGAGTCCTTAGGTCAAGGTATCCTCGAGTGTCTACTCTTTCTCCTGGGAAGCCTACAATCTGCTCGTTGAAAGGGGCTATCAGATCCTCGGACATATCCATTTTTAGGAACGTATTCCAGTATAAGATATTGACTGAACTGCCTTCATCGATGAGCACTTTTTTGACCTCGTATCGGGCTATATCGGCGATGATGACCATGGGATCATCATGATCAGGATCAAGAGCATGGAAATCTGCATCCATAAACGTAATGTTGGGAATAGATCGACGTTGTCGGTCTACCATGTGTACCGTGTTTAAATTTCTCAAATGTCTTTTCCAGGCAGACGTCGATGCTCCTCCTCCTGCGAAGCCTCTGGATATGGTGTCAATTCGTCCTCGGACTGACCTCTCTCGTTCTGGGTTCCGAGAACGGCTCCTGGAACGTCGTCTTTGTCTATCATCTCTGCGGAACGGTCATTCGGGACTTCTCCACGACATTTCCTTCCGCATAGGGATCGGTGCTTTGGACGTTTCCTCCTTTACGTATTTTTGGAGGTACCCTGCACGGATGAGTCTTTCTATCTCATCTTTTACTATGTTGCACTCTTCGGTGTCATGACCACGGTTTAGGTGAAGACGGCAGGCTTTACTTTCATCAGCATTCTTCGGAGAAGATTTTCTCTACACGGTGAGGAGTTCTGCGTGTAGAGCCTCTTCAAGTACCTTTGCCCTGGGTGCATTAAGAGCAGTATAACGATCATACTTGGGTATCCACCCCGATTCTTTTCGAGGGGGCTTGTCACCTTTATAGTCATTGGATGATCGCTTCGTTTCTTTCCTGGTACCGTTGTTAGGATTTTATTGTTGCCTTTTTCTGGAAATTCTGAGGTCCTCGATGCGTACGAACTTCGCGATCGTTTCTTGGAGTTCTTCCATTGATTTTGGAGGATCGGCATACAATTGTTCAGCGAAATACCCTGGCCTTAAACACGAAGGCAAATTGTTTATTATGAATGTGTGATTCACGTCTTTTATGCGTCTGGCCGCTTCGTTGTATCTCTGCATAAATGCTCTCAGGGTTTCGTCTTTCTCTTGTTTAGTATTCACGAGCTCAGCTGGTGTCATCTCCTGTCGTCTGTTGGCAGCATATTGTCTTCCAAAAAGAGTTTATACGGTAGAAAAACAATCCACTGAATTAGGAGGAAGGGTGTGATACCACTCCGGTGCTTCGTCTTTCAGGGATAACGAGAAAGCTCGGCAAATGACTGGATCATTGTCTGTGTAGAATGCCATGGCGTCAATAAAGTTTCGTAGATGGTTGTCTAGGTCTGCTGAGCCATCATATCTTTCTAATGTTGGAGGGGGTTTCTCTGGCATATTAGCTTGCATGATGGCTTCCGTAAACGAAAGCAGGTTGGTAAGCCGCAGAGAAGTGGGTCCCTTCCTTCCTCTGCCAGGTTCGGATATTCCTCCATGGTGGCTTCCTTCATTATCGTCCTGCTTGTTTGAGGCCGATATCTCCGGCGGAGGTCGTTGCGCTCTCAACGCCGCTAGTTCCTCTGTTTGTTTGCGTTGAACTTCTTGCAGCTCTCGTATGGTTTTCGCCTGCGCTTCTATCTGTTCCTGCAGCTGCTTGATCAAGTCTCGGGTGTTGTTCTCTTCCATGGATCTTGTGGTCTTTTCTGGGTATATCAAGTCTCGGCCCCACGGTAGGCACCAAAATGTTTCAGTATAATTTGTTGGGATCGAGATGAAAACCTAATGAACGACGTCCTAATCTTCTCGCAATGCAGTTATCCTTATATCTTCCTCTTGCACAAGGCTTTTCGAGGAGAGTGGGGTGAGTACCTGCGAAAGCACTCCGACGCTCAAGTCAGCAAAAAAAGAATGATGGAATCTTACTGGTTCAGTAATAATATCAATGTTTTCCCTTTCTTCCTAATCATCCAAAACGTACCTATTTTCCTTTGGTTTTTCGTATTTAACCTAGAAGTAAGATAAACCATTTACCTAAAAATCCGATTAGTTGGATAATCCAGTCACTTGATCGTGATCCTCGTCTTTGCTACTTGGTTAGTTAGTTCCGTAACTTGCGATATCATGGTTAGATATTTTTGACTGCTTGTTCCTTGGTTTATTTGGATTAACTGATCCAGCTTGAATGAACATAATCGATCGTCTGTTGACTGTAATTTGACCGGGTCGACCTGGCATTGTCCTGTATTTGACCCTTGCTGGTCGTTATGTTTAGTTGGTGGATGATCACTGATAAAGGTTACATTAACGAGCGTATGATGTAACTGATCGTGTCGTTAATATTATATCTGGTGATATGGCGATCGTTTGGTCTAGGTGGTTGACGATCGTTCGCGAATTGAGTTGGTTTTACTTGATCGTTCACTTATGAGTGGTTGTGATAATTTCCAAACCGATCGTTAAGCATAGCGATCGTTTGAGTATTTGTTGATATCTGCTCGGTTCACTATTCTACTATACAATTTTCATGTGATTTTAGAGGATTCAATATACTGCTTGAGATGCTTAAGTTTGATTCTGAATCAAATGCTTTTGTTTCAAACAGGACGAGACCAACATTTGAATCAGTAGAACTTCTTTGTTTCAACTTTGTGGCATTTGTCGAAATGTCCATCTCCATAGAATTGAAAGCTTTGGTAGTTCCACTGTGTATATTTTTCTCCAAAAATTCTTCATTTTGTTTCTGTGAATGGGAGATTTTACCTTGCTCAGGACAAACATCAAGCTTATCAGGTTGCCCTGTTAAGTTGTTAGGCACAGGAGTTGACTGATTTATTTTTCTGACAAGCGGAAGGAAGTTTATTTTATCATCGACGAAGGTAGCATTAAAGGCAATCAGAATGTTTGTCTCCATAAAATTGATAGCATCAGATACTCCATTATGCATATTTTTCTCAAAAATATCATCACGGCTCAAACTGTAACTATTAGTTATATCATCTGATAAGGAGTTTTCATCTTGCTCAAGACAAGTTTCAAGTATGTTGGACTGCTCAGTGAAGCTGTTAGGTATAGTTGCTGACTGATCTAGCTTTTGGGTAACAGGTGGGGAGTTTACTTTATTGCCTAAACATGCAGGTAAAACATTGTTTGCAGGTAAGATATTCCTGCAAAAAGAATGAGCTGCGAGAAATCTATCTCTGTCTATACATTAAATAAACCATACAGTAAAATTTCAGAATAGCAATTGTTACCACTCATTCCCGATCGGCCAGTAGAGTAATACTTGTGAACTTTCTGCAGTCGTTTGCTAGAGACAAACCTTTGAATGTCATTAAACGCATAATTAATGATGTAACGGTTATCATGGAGCGGTTAAGGTTTGCACTGATTCTCATTAAGAGGTAAATTAATGGGTTATATTCCTTGAAACCCTATAAATAATAATTTATTAGGAAGGTAAAGACCCTAATTTTCTTANAGTATGTTGGACTGCTCAGTGAAGCTGTTAGGTATAGTTGCTGACTGATCTAGCTTTTGGGTAACAGGTGGGGAGTTTACTTTATTGCCTAAACATGCAGGTAAAACATTGTTTGCAGGTAAGATATTCCTGCAAAAAGAATGAGCTGCGAGAAATCTATCTCTGTCTATACATTAAATAAACCATACAGTAAAATTTCAGAATAGCAATTGTTACCACTCATTCCCGATCGGCCAGTAGAGTAATACTTGTGAACTTTCTGCAGTCGTTTGCTAGAGACAAACCTTTGAATGTCATTAAACGCATAATTAATGATGTAACGGTTATCATGGAGCGGTTAAGGTTTGCACTGATTCTCATTAAGAGGTAAATTAATGGGTTATATTCCTTGAAACCCTATAAATAATAATTTATTAGGAAGGTAAAGACCCTAATTTTCTTATTTTTATAGACTTGCGGAGATAAATTCTGACTTGAGCGTCAGAGTGTTTCTTGCAGGTCACCCCCATCTTGATATTGAGAAAGGAAGATCCAAGCGGTAAGACAGGAGGACGGAGGACCAATCGGTGGAGGCGAAGCATTCCCGAGCAGAAGCAACAGGAGTTTTCCTCGTCCCATTCCAGCAGAAACATTTTGGCACCCACCGTGGGGCCGAGGATTTTTAAAGACACCCTATTGAAGCCATAAGGATGGAACAGGACCCGACAACGTTTATGCAGGAGATGAGAAGAAGAATAGAGGCAATGTAGGCGAAAATTGAAACCCTTAGAGGCGAGCATGATGCGGCTAGAGGGGCGCAAGCTAATCAACAATCTTCCGCACGTGCTGCAACACCACCTATCGTGGAAATTCCGGAAACGAAGCCGGACTCGGAAGAAGACACAGATCATGTCGGTCACAGTAGTCACCAAGGTGAGGGTCATGCCCGCTGATGTGAGGGTCGCACCTCCCAACAAAAGTTGTGCATAAAAGAATGCAGTATAGACTAGGAAGTGACTCCTAGGTCGTCTCTCAAGGACCAATTTGTGGTTCAGTCTCAGGTCAACGCTAAGTGGGGGGTTTTGAAAGTTTTGTGAATGCAAATAACGAAATTAAAATTGAGAATTAAACACAACCGAATATACTTGGAAACCTTAAAGTAAATGGAAACATTAAACCGAACAATTCTAAACCGCACACCAACCAGTTAATTAAATTGGACTTGAAAAATGGATGAGCTAATAAAATGAAATAAAACATAACAAATTAGTGACTAAAAACACATTAAAGAGCTAGCTTCTAAGACCGAACTGTCTATGTTAGCCTTGGAACCATGCCTAAACTAATTAAATACATAATCCACAGTACGCATCAACCCTTGAATGTAATAAATGCATCGTATAGAAATGCAAGAAGCAATGAAGATAATAAATAAAAAGCATAGTGTAGTATTCCAATATCAATAATCAACCAAGTGATTTCGGTGCAGACTCTAAGTAAAAAAAACTGTGCCCCCCTTTTTGCCAAAATGAAAATCCTTCATGGAGCTGGACCACCCACAAAGTTCAAAGGTGAAAAGCAGAAAAGAAAGGGTGGCGGCTGACGCTCTCCCTGTGCATGGACAAAACCCCCTTTTTTCTAACCGAGAGCCTCCGCTTCTCTCTTTTTTTCTGGACCGTGAATGATTTTTTTTTCTTCCACACCACGTCTTCACAGTGCTGGTCCTCCCGTGTGCGTGGACGGGTGTTGGGCCAAGGTCGTGAGTCCATGATGTGCTACTTCCAAGTGTGGGTCGTGCTGGACAGCGCATCCCCTTTTCACTGAAGGTGTTGCCAAATTACTTTTTCTCCTTAGGTGGAAGTGGCAACCAAAGACACGTAACCCACAATGCTAGATGCTCCCTTTCCACGTGGGGCCTATTCCACCCCCTTATTATGCTTCACGGCTACTACATTCTCCTAAGCCAAAGAGAAATTCTCCAATACCTAGGTGGGCGGCTCCCACTTTGATTCCATCCAAAACATGTGATGTTTGCTGCCACAATGAATGTGTCGTGACACCACTTTCACTAACTCTATAAAATTCACCTTAGCATTTGCAATCCATGTGAATGTGTGCATACTA
>NW_025909387.1:104464-118245 GCF_018835915.1 Vigna umbellata
TCCGGCATAACGTCAAACATCAACCTAGCATTTTCAACATCACCATTACCACAATACCCAGAAATCATACTAGTCCAAGAAACCACGTTCCTCTCCTCCATCTCATCAAACAACTCCCTCGCCAAATCCACACATCCCGTCTTTACATACCCATCAATCATTGCGTTGAAAGCAACAACGTCCCGATCCTCCATCTCATCGAAAAGCCTCCTAGCCTCACCCATATTCCCACACCTCGCATACCCCACAATAACCGCGGTCCACGAAACCATGCTCTTTACAGACATTTCATCAAACACCTTCTTGGCATCATCCAAAATCCGAAACTTCACATACATATCCACCAAAGCAGTTGACACGTACAAATCAAAGCAAAGCCCGTTTCTTAAAACCACCCCGTGAAGCTGCGAACCCTCCCGCCTGGCCACACGAGCCGAGCAACCCTTCACGAGCGAGGTGAAGGTGTACCCATCAGGCGTAAAAGGCGGCGTTTTGCGGCGAAGGTCTCGGAAGAGGGTGAAAGGCTCGGAGAACTGGCGAGCCGCGAAGTGAGTAGCGATCATGGAGTTGCAGAGGAAGGTGTCGCGGATGCGGACGAGGTCGAAGAAGGAGCGCGCGTGTTGTACGAGCGCGTGATGGCGCGTAGGGGAGACGACGGCGAGGGAGGCGCGGGTGGTGATGAAAGCGGTGAGGAGGTTGAGGTTGTTGTGGAAAGAATGTCGGAGCATAAAGGCGTGGATTTGAAGAAGGGTGGTAACGCTCTTTGTCTTGCATTGGAGAAGGTTTAAGCATCTTCTCTCTACGTTGCTCCATAGGGTTCTTTGTGGAAGTTGGTATTCATCTCCCATTATTCTTCCTTCTTCTACTTCTTCCTCAACTCTTCCATTTTACATCTTAAAAGCAAGGATAAATATAAGGTGAAAACATTTACATTTCACATATATAAAAAAATATTTTTTTATATTTTTCAAAAAATAAAAAATAATCAAATAAATATAAAAAATGGTGAATTTCTACCGCATCTTGAATCTTCCTATTTAATTCATTCAAGAGTCTAGTCATTATAGCCATAGATGTTTCTTCTACATTGATTTTCATCAAAGTGACATTCCATTTCTTGGACATACTATTCAATAGTCATATTTTTTGGAGTAAGATTTTGTAATTTGTTAAAGATCTCCTTTTTATAATAAGGAGACATAAAGAAAGGAGACAAAGACATTAAGTCTAAAAATAACTTTAAATTTAAAAAATATAAAAACAAATTGTTTGTAATTAAAAGAATTACAAATATTTTTAATTGTCTAAATTATTGTATAATTATGCTTCAAACTATGATTTCTATATTCCTTGAATTTCAATTTTCATGGAGTATCGTGAGCCTCGAGAAGATATGTTCTTCCAAATGTTTATTTTTCAACTTTGTCATATGTTATTTAAATTTCAACGTGTCTTCTTCAAGTTCTTCTTCTTTAAAATCAAGATATAGTTCTTTATCACACATGCAAATTTTCCTCTTACACCCTTTTCGCCTTCTAAATTCTCTTCCAACATTCGTTTATTACTTCCACTCATGTAAAGAACAAAAACAACTTTATACATTTCCAAACAACAACACAAAGAAAATAAACTTTTTTTTTTATTTTAAACAAAACAGTAATCACACAATACAAGATGAATTAGTTTCTGGTAAGGAAGAAATCAATTTTATAAAATAAATAGTATATTTTGCAATAATTTTTAATAAATAAAATAAAATAAATTACAAGTAAATTGAATTCAACATTGTTCAACTTTTTAAAAAATAATAATAATAATTCAATTGAGTAAAAAAAAATGGTTTAATATCTTATTTTGTCTCTAGTTTCGCTCAAAAATGTCAAATTAATCTATCCTTTAAAAAGTGCATCAATTAAGTCCTCACTTAATAGAATTTATGTCAATGAAATCCTTTCCGTTAGATATGTACAAACGACGTTAACTATTTTTCTTTCTCTTCTACTTTTTTTCTATTTTTTGTGCAATACAGGTTTTTGTCAGTTTTTTTTTCGCTCCTACTTTTCTTTTACTTTAAATACTCTCTCCTCCCACTTTTTATAGGATGAAGCATAGGAATTTGGAGTTGCAATCTCAAACAATGTGGCTTTACTATTTCAGTGGCCAGCCTGCACAATGTTTGCCGATCTTTTAGGCCTCTCTGGCATGCCAAATTCATTTCACACTAGTTTTGAAGCCCAGGGGTAGATTTAATGTTAGAAAGTGGTAGTAAATAAAGAAGTCCTATTGCAGAGAATCTCTGATATTTTAAAGAAAGATATAGTTACCTTTCTATCTGTACTTTGCCTACCATATGATGTCTAATGGTGAGATGGTATTATTGAATCAGAGAATCAAGGTGCTACTGTGCTCTGCCTTAATCTTTATATATATATATATATATATATATATATATTTTTATATATATTATATATATATATATATATATAGTATTATAGATAGATAAATGGATTATACACAAAGGAATAGAAACGGATAACCATTGACATTTTGTTCATACTACTTGAAGACAACTTAAGATAAATAATTCCCAAGAGATCAAATAATAATACAAGATATACAGAAGTTGAGATACAGGACTGCGCTACAATCCAGGACAATATTCAAAGTTGAAATCTCATGAAAACATAGTTTCATTAATTGAAACAAGTTAAAAATGATTTTCATAAGTGAAGTCATGAATTTGCCAAAAGAACAATGAGAAAACCACCGTTACTCTCCCACACGACCTAGTTGATGAGACGACGAGCTCCTTCCTCCATCACTGCTCTCCTCCGTCACTGCAACACCCAGAGTTTGACGAGCGATAGAGTCGCTATTGACGACGCCATAGTGGGTCTCACCAACCTCTTCTTCATCAACTTCTTCTCTGGCCCCACCATTTCAGGCCACACTACGCCACCATCACCTACTTGAAACACAAAAACACCATAGCCATTGTCGTTTTCACTATCAACCACCCAACTCAACACGTCCCAGTAGAACTCTACTTTAACATCGTCGTTTGTATGGATTTAACAGAAGGGATTCCATTGACTTAAATTTTATTAAGTGAGGGATTTTATTGACGTAAATTTTATTAAGTGAGGACTTAATTGACGCGCACTTTTTAAATGATGGACTAATTTGACATTTTCGAGCGAAACTGAGGACAAAATAGGGTATTAAACCAAAATATATATATAAACTGAATTAAATACAATATATTGTTACTTCACATATTTAATGCTAACATTAACACGTGACATATATAATGTTGACATTAACACGTGACATTGACATTAATACTGCAAACTTAAGAAGTAAAAGAAACCAAAAATAAAAATAAAAACAAAAATACCACTAACTTATTTACAAAAACAATGTTAACATTATTTATACAAATATAACATAAATGAATAAATTGAATTCGTTTAATACAAAATGCAACTTGGTTAAAAAAAAAGACCAAACCCAATAAAAACAACAAAAAGTTGAAATTGAAAGTGTAATTAAACCTTCATCATCAAAATAAATATAATTATATATATATTATATATATATATATAATATATATATATATGGGGTTTGCTAACGCGTGTACGCTTGTTTTTCAGTTGGTACATTTTAGCAATGTGTATCGGAATTTTAGTAGACAAAAATACCCTTATATATCATGGATTCTAAAGCTTTAAGGTTAAGGGTATTTTAATAAATTTTTCATTCCAAAACTTAAAGAAAAAAAAAGAAAAAAAAAAAAAACCCCCCCCTCCCCCCCAAAGCCTCCTTCTCCCTCCTCTTCCTCTCCAATCCTTTCTCTTTTCTTCATTTCTCTCACTCCAACATTTTTCTCTGTCATCCCTACTGTAGTCCCAATTGAAAAAATCAAACACTTCCCTTTAAACAATTTGCCTTTGTAAAGAGTTTGAGTATTGACATATTCACCTTTCAGGCAAAGGTTCATTCAAGATCTCTTCAATTTCACCATTTTCACTAATCTCTCTAATTTCACATCTGGCATATGTTGACTATCATCTCTAAAAAACCTCCAGGCCAATTACCAATTCTTTCGGATGTCATTATGCTTGTGAAATTAGATAAAATTATATACGACAAAAAAATTATAAAATGAAAACTCATTTAAAGTAATATTTTTGTAAGAATTGTTTAACAACGAGTGTTTCTGATTTTTTTTCCAGGCCAATTACCAATTCCTTTGATGTCATTATGCTTGTGAAATTAGATAAAAGTTAGATAAGACAAAAATTAAAAATATATAAAATAAAAACTCATTATAAAATCATATGGCAAGTGTTTCTGATTTTTTCAACTGGGGCTACACGGACGACAGAGAAAAGATTGGAGCGAGAAACATGAAAGAGAAAGGGTTGAGAGGAATGTCAGAGGTAGGTAGGTTTGTGGAGCTTTCTTTTTTTTTTTTAGTTTTGAGAATAAATTTATTAAAATACCTTAACCTTAAAACTTAGAATCCATAATATATAAGGGTTTTTGTCTACTAAAATCCGGTACACATTGCTAAAATTGTACCAACTGAAAAACAGACGTACGCGCGTTAACAAACCGCATATATATAATATTATATATATATATATATATCTATATTTTTTATCTATTTATATATATATATATATATCTATATATATTACACCGTCACGGTCATCTATATATATATATATGTGTACGTTATATATATATATATATGTATATTATATATATGTGTGTATATACCGATTGACCATTGATTATGGTTACAAGCTAATATATATTCTACATTTGAGTGATTTATTGAACACAATACATTACCCAGCAATATCCTCCTATATAAACTACAAACTACAAAAGGAAATTTACTGCAGCTGCTATAGAGTTGAATTTTTTTTTATTGTTCTTCTATTGTTATCTTTGAAATACAGTAATTTTGATATACTAAAATATCTTAAAATTTGTTTAATATATTAAAAGTAAAAGTATTTTGAAGATATAAGAGAAGAACGAGTATAAAAACTCAGAAGATCCATATTCTTAAGGTTTATGGTTCTAATTTCCTTTTGGTATCGATTATGCTAATGATAAAGCATTTATGAATTCCTTGGCAAAGATATCTAGCCTTCATTTGCAGGAGGTTGTTGTGCAAACTTGTTCTGAGTCAGACCAATTTCAGCTTCAGCAGTTCCATCTTCTTCTTTGAACTTCTTGTATATGTCACCTTTATAAAACTCTCTAGTCCTTGACACCAAGATGAGAGACACAAGTGCCCCAAACAGGCTCACTGCAGTGATTATAATGAAAGCCTTTTTGTAACACTCACTTCCATAGCAATTCAACTCCTCCCCAGGTTTCCTCTTCACTCCTAATGCTGCCATTTGCCTTCTGGCTTCCTTGTCATACAAATACCCTGCAACCCTTACACTGAACAAGTATGACCCAATTGGACTTGCCACTGACCCAACATTATACAGAGTTGAGTAAAATTTCAGACCAAAAAGTTCTGATATGATGGAAAACAGCAGTGGCCAATTTGCCCCAAAGCAGAATCCAATTATCATTGAGGCTGCATACAGACCATTAGGGACATTGAAAGCAATCAGAAGGTGACCAATACAAGGCATGACAAGAATTGAAGTGAACAAAATAGGCCTAGGAACTTTAAATTTGGCTATGATAATTTCTGATATCACACCCTGCACTATTTTACCCATATAGATCCAAATAGCCATAAGGGACACAAATGTTGTAACACTGTGTGATGAATATCCTAAGGATGCACCGATTTGGCTCAAGTTGTTTACCACAGTGAGTGTGCCACCAAGTCCACAGATTGTTGCTAAGAAAAGAATCACCATGTCAAGGCTAAAAATGGCTTGAAGTATTGTATAATCTTCACCTCTACTTGGTGGGCTGAACATGCTTTTCCAACAGGAAACTTGCTTCTCTGCAGAATTCTCTGGATTTGGCATCTCTGTTGGTATATTCAAAGGCTTAGGAGGGTTTTCACTGTTGCTGTGCTCTTGTTTCCTCTTACAAATCTTTTGTTCTTCAAACATAACAACAACAAGTGGAAGGATGAGCAACAGAAGCATCAGTATAGTAGTGACATAGTACTCACTCTTAGTAAAGTTGAAACTTTTTTGCAGTATGATGACTACCATGAGGAAACCTGCAAGAACTAAAGTGGTGTAGAGGAAATTGTAGAAAGCCTTGGAATCATTTGGCTGTTGGACTCCCTTGTGGTGTCTGATAACTGGCAAGAAAACAAAAGTTACAGCAGTTGGTAGCCATGCCATAAGCAAAATCAGAGACTTGGAGTCATTTCCATAGAAGGCATAGTATATCTGAGTGATGATTGCTGCACTCAAACCAAGGTAGCCACTAAGAAGGCCAATGACAATGCCCCTTGTGCCTGGGAAGTTCTTCACACTGGTCACAATGACTCCAGTGTTAGTGGAACAGTGAGAATTTGCTCCAATGAAGATGTATAAGCACATTTTCCACACCTGGGGCCTGGCAATTTTTCTGGTCACTGCAAGCCAAATTATGAAATAGCCAAAAAAGTTGAGAACTCCACCAATTGTTAACACCACCCAAGGGGGTGTGACCTCATTGATTAGGCCTGAAATGATGCCTATGTTGGACCCCAAATCCTTGAAGAAGCTTAACAGATTCAGGGTGGATTGATCATACCCTAAAACTGATTTGATTTCCCTTGAATATAGACTGAACATGTAGCTTGCTCCTGATACAGACATGATCATGAATGAGGAAAAAGCCATGAACCAACGCCCTGTAAGGACTTGCAGAGTGAAGCCTTTGGTATTGTTCACAGAACTTCCACCATTCTGTTTGAAAGATTCCATCTTCTTCTTCACTCTTAGTTTTCAGCACCACTTTGTGAATGAGCTGAAAACTGAAAGTGAGTGTTTCTCTGGTGAATCAAGCAAAGAAGAAAGAGATGGTTGGATTTTGGAAAATTGTGGTGAATTTATGCAGAGTTTGAAGTTGTAATTTTCCAAATGGCTTGTTCAAGATATTCTGAGGCAAAAAAGTCTACCATCACCGAAAACATGCTCACATTCCTACTCCAAAACTGTGCCATCAACCATTCTTCCTCACTAAAAATAGTAGGGTCAAGCTCAAAATTTTGTGGTGCTACAATGTTGTCGATCATGATAAACATTTACATTCATTTTATACATATTAAAAACATAAAATAATTATAAAAAATATTTTTTTATACTTTTAAAAGATAAAAAATTAAAAAATAATATTAAATGAATGTAAAATATTTATGAGGGTTAAAATATTATTTTTATAATTTCACTCAAAAGACAAAAAGAAATAAATAAACAAAAGCACACTTCATGCTTTTTACCTGTGCAATTTCAGTGCCTTAACCGTCTAAAATCGTTCGACTTGATCCATGTTTATCATTTATGGAATTTATATGTTTCAATAAATTTTTTTGTCTTTGTTATTGTTATAATAAATTAATTTAATCATGACTCGTAGTCATCTGAATTTTTATTTCGATCATTTACACTGATTTATGTTATTATTTTATTGCAATGATTCTCATGCTAAGAAATTAAGTTAAGCACATGTAATAGTTAACTTCAACCTTTTTACTAATTTTATTTTTTTACAATATTTAGTACTGATATTATATTATAAATAATATTAGGTGTTACTTGAAAATATTAATTAATTAACTTGTTCAATAAATAAGCAGTTAGCCAATTTCTAATAATACTAAAAGTTGAAGATACCGATCTTCAATTTTAGCAAGATTGGTAACAGACCAATTTCTTTTTATATAAAAATCAAATCAAAATATATTCCTTTCATAATGGCTAAAATTGTCACACCCCTTAAAAAAACCCACTAAAAATTTCAAGTAGTGGGAGCCATGTGCCAAGGAGAGATAGTGAGCGTTTCAGTTAGTGGAAAACAGGTGACTGGAGAGTGACCGTTCGGTTTTGGGTGACGGCAGTATTTAATGCCAAATTTCAAATGTCGTGTCACTTCTCTGCATGTTTTCCTTCTTCTCCAAACTGCTGAAACCATTTTCTCCTCCTTCTCTCTAAAATCTCCATCTTCTCTCTAAAATCTCCATCTTCTCTCTAAGAAAATCTCACCTTTTCTTCTTCCGATCACCTCTCAGGCACCATTTGAACACTCCCGGCATCAAGAGCTTTCGTTTAAACCGATCGGTTTGTGGTTCTAAGCCGGTGAGTTTCTTTCTCTTTAGCACGTTCGTTTATTCTCACATGCAAACCTCTATTTTTGGTCGTCTGAGTGAATAGTATTATTCTGAGTGTTTCTGGTTTTTTGTTTGGTTTAGTATTCCTAAAACGTGACTGTCAAACGTAAAGTCTTGGGTAGTGGTGAGCTCTATTCTGCATCGTTGAGCGTTCAGTTACGTTTAGAGGTAAGGGAAGCTTATATAATTTGATTAAGATTCTTGTTTTGAACGTTGGTATGTTTGCATGATACGTTGTTTGTCTATTTGATGAGTATGAAATATGCATGTACGGCTTGTTTGGATGTGTGGATGGATGACTGATAAATGGTGTGAACTAAGTTGAGATATGTTTTGATCTTCAAACTGTAGTATTCTGAGTAAATGTTGTAGTATGGTCGAGCGTCATTAGTGATCGTTCGATCCTTCATGGAAGTGCATGATCTTAACTGATTTCTCATGCTTTAGGGATATTGTCTAAGAGTCATTCTGTAATACTCTGTAGGATTAGGTAAACTGTGACCGAGAGTCAATATTAGCCATTCAGTTTTCCTTTGAGCGTCCGTCTATACTAAATTCTTCTTCTGAATAGAATTTCGTTCATAAGATCGTTTTATAATATTAGATACATGTAAATGAGCGTTCAGCTTAAGTGTAGTTCTCCTTTAGGTTTCCTAAACAGTTGAGTTAATGTATTCTATACTACTTAAAGTCGTAGATGATATCGTTATTTTTCATAAGAAAATAAGGGTGGCACAATTGTGTGTGTGTGTGTGTGTATATATATATATATATATATATATATATATATATATATATATTCATTCGTTTTACGTAAGTTTATTAGTGCTCGGTCTTGGGCCAAGCGTTCGATCTCAGTAGCGCTCGTTCAATAGTGTTCGGTTTCTACAGGGATCGGTCTTAAACCAAGTGTTGGGTCTCGTTTCAGTAATCTATGATTACCGTTTTTAGAATAAGAGTCTTCAGCCAAACTCAATAGCGTTCGTTACTTCATAGTTTCTTATCAGTATTAGTATTGGGTGTCAAACAATGTGGGTCTTTAAAAAGGTGTTCGGCCTAGAGTCTTAGTACTCGGCCTAGGCTTCGTGGCGTCCGGTTTGAGCTCTTAGGGGTCTGTTTATGGAAGTGGATAGATTCGTAAATAGCGCTCGGTCATGTTAGTTTCTAAGAAGTGTTATTCCAGTATGACTTGTGCTATGATGAATAAGTGTGATCTTATTTCAGTTTAATATATGGATGATAAAGTATGAGAGAATTTGAAATGTGATGTGAATGAAATAGTTTTGTTATGAATGAGTATTCCAGGGAGGAATATCTCATAAAGTGGTTATCAATTTGTAAAGTATGAATGTGGGCAAAGCTTAGCGGGCGTTTATCCTGATATTCCATGATTTACTCATTCTCACGTAGAGAGGAGTAAGTCATGTGTGGGAATGGCAGGAGGTCCTAGTCCATAAGGTTAGCTTGGACGGAATGGATTAACCTCAGGTGGCAGCTGTTGAGGGTATCCCAGTTACTACATCACTCGAGTGCACAAACGTCGTAGGTACACAAGATTCATACAGTCCGGACAGTCAGAGTCAAGTGGTCGGTCTTTGCATGCCATGATGTATGAATTATGATTTGGTTGTTGTTGATTGAATCATGAACGTTGTATGTTGTTATTGAATTAATTAAATTACATAAGCTTACCCTGTTTATCATTGTTGTCTGTGTTGTGCGTTCGGTTGTTTGTCCTGTTGCAATGATCATCCGTGTGGATGTGAGCAGAAGGAGAAGAGTTGCTGGAAGAAGCATTGAAAGAGGCGGAAGTGAAGGTCGAACCTTAGGAACGTTCGGTCTGTTGTTGGATTCATCTTTTGTAAGACCGTTCGGTAATAGTTTATTTTATAAACCGTTCGGTCTAGTTGTACCTAGCGTGCGGTTTTAATTCCCTACTATCATGTAAGGCCGATCGGCCATAATAGTATCTTGTTATGGATAGAATTTATCTATAGTATTATTAATATGTGATTATTCTCCTATATGGTTTTATACTGTGTATTTGTGGATGTTACAAAAATTATTTAAGTATTCGTAAATATACAGTTTATGGATAATTGAATTTAATTATACATCTGACAATGTTGAATTAGGGTTAATGAATTGGATTATTATTTTTCTAAGAGACGAGTCGGTGTGACTGCTTGGATCAACTTTAAATTGACATAACAATTGACACTTTATGAATAATAATTGGACCAAGTGTAGCAATGATAGTTTCGATGTTAGACAGTTTTAGCCATAATTACAGCTGACCATTTGAAAAAATTATCGTGATTGTTCAATTTAAGATAAAAATTAAATGTAAGTTTTTAAAGTTTGGTTTGACTAATCGAATTTTAATTATAAAAGAATATATTAAGAAATTTTGATTTTTTTCATGTGATATTGTTAATTTACCTTTTGTCTATTTTTTGTGTGTGACATATTTATTAATTTATCCTTTTAATTATATTTTTCAAAATTTAATTATAAATTTAAAAATATTAATTTTTTTCCAATATTTAAATCTCTTTTAATATAATATATACTTATTAACAAAAAAAATATACAAACAAACACTGCACGGACTTATTTATAACTAGTTTTATATAAAAGTAAGTTCAGTGTTTTTTTACGTATTAGCTTTTAGTATTTTTTTTTTCTTTCTGAAGTTGCATTTTAAGATTCTATCTCAATTATATACAAGATTAAATTATAGTATATAATTAGGAACAAAATTTTAGTTTACTGAATAATTTTATAAAATTAAATTAGATTTATATTTTATTATTTTAATATCATATTAGAGTAATTTATAATATGATATGTCTCTCAGTTTATTGCAGTAGAGATTTTGAGCGTATCATATGTTGTTAAGCCTCCTTAATTTTCACACTAGACATCCTTAAAAAAACTGTATAGATATCCAACTAAACATAAAGTAAAATCATAGTTTGTATATGGAAGGAAACTCCCACTAGTGCAGAAAGGGCTTTAGACGTCCGTTCTTTTGGCCTTTTGACGTCCGACGTTCGCCCGATGTCTATGTGGGTAACGTTACTCAGACGTCCGTCGTGTCAGGACGGACGTCTATATAGACGTCCGCTGTGTCAGGACGGACATCTATATAGACGTCCGCTGTGTCAGGACGGACGTCTATATAGACGTTCGCCTCCTCCCTCCCCGGACGTCTACCTGGCTGAATTGTTTGTGGTAGGGGCTGGGGGGTGGACGTCTGTTTGTGCACTGCCAGACGTCTATAGACGTCCGACAGTACACTAACGGACGTCTACTGGGCGTTTTTTTTTTAAAATTAATTTATTTTTTCAATAAAACCACACCTGAAAAGTAGAAAAATGTCCCATAACAATTTTGCAATTATATAAATATGTGTTTCATATAAACAAAGTTCTACTTAATGTGGAGTTCAATCCACTACCAAACCTATCAACATAAAACTTCAACTAAAACTAAACAATGTTCAACAAGAAATAAAACTATTACTAACTCCATCTTTGCAGAAGATAAGCGGTCCACTCCTGCCTTATCTGTTTAATTGTGTCCTCTGGAATAGGCGATGTACTCTTGAAGCGCTGCAAAATTCAAGAAAGATTCATTATGGTTTCATATATGTTGAAGATGAATTTGATTTGTAATGTATTGAAGGTATTCATCATTACCTCATTCCAGTCATCTGTAATGACAGCTCGAATGATGGTCTTAATCCAACACATCACATAGAAGCCACATTCCCATGAATCTAGCTGCTGGTTACACTAAAATCACAAACTAAATAGTTAAGAATTTAGATCATTCAATAACATAGAAAATGAATTAGAAACTATAAATGACTTACAACCTTTGGATACAAAATTTGAACCAGTTGACCACGAGATTTACCAATAACTCTGTACAGATTGAAAACACAAAGTATAATTAATATGACTATTTTATCATAAAAGTTGAAGGTGAACATCAAATTCAAAGTCATTTTTGGAGAAACACTTACCCTTGAAGCATGGTTCTCAACTCATTTTTCATCCTCCTGTGCAACGAACAAAACCATATAATTTTACATTGTTTGGGAATGATGACCATCAGCTGCCAGTGCGACCTATCACGAAGGACAAATAGTTATTCAACTAATTAAGGAAACTATAATAATGAACTGACCACATCTAACGTTCGTTCATCCAGGTTCGATCCATACTATGTTCGTAAAATCATCAGTTCAAGTTTTTTAACTCTCACAAGGTTAGGCCCTACCCATTCAAAAAAATTAATTTTCATAATTTGCTCAGACACGTCCATTGAAGTCTACATCATAAAATTGATAAGATTTTGGCAGCATTTCGCATTGGTCTCCGAAATACACGAAATGAGAGTAGTAACCAATGACCACAATCAAATATGCATCCGGAGAACAACAAAAGTACTGAACCGAAATTTTATCAATCTTATCCGTAAACTCCAATTGACATCTTATTGCAAATTATGAAAATTAATTTTCTCAAACTGTCCAATCGGACAATTCAAAATTTAACACAAACGATTAAAAGATTAATCGTTTATGTTAAATTTCAAACGGGAACTAAGTGTCACTCAATGATTTGATACTTATAATAACACAACTAATACATGCATATTCAAAATCCAATAACACATGCACACTTTAGAGTAAAAAACATGCATACACAAAACTCAATTACATGCATACAAAAATTTATCAACAACAACAAGCTAACCTGAAAAGTAGATTCGAAATGAAAGGGAGGGAAATCGAGGACGGAACGGCCTAAAACCTCGCCCAAAAATAGTCAAAGAAGCCGCCCAAGAACACGCAAGAGACTGCAAAAAAAATGGACCGAAAACGATTTTTAATCGGTTCAAATTAAAGATATTTCATCACAGAATAATGTAATCGGATTGAAAGTCAATTTAAACGGTCCAAAAGAGAGAAAACGCACCTGGAAAATCAATGGCTGATAACGTTCGTGGGGGAAGACGATGAACAGTGAACGTATTGCTCGCGGGTTCGCGTTTCGCATATTAATACTGTGAGACGTCCGTTACTCTGGGGCCGGACGTCTATAATAGTATAGACGTCCTGCCCGTCACTAATACGACGTCTTTGGGAATTTAAAATTGATATTCGCGGAGGGTTTTAGACGTCCGTTGTGGTGGGGGACGGACGTCTACTAGACTGAATAACTGAACGTTTCAACTCCCCATGTCAGCCCCTTAAACGTCCGCCCTGGGAGCGCCCGGACGTCTATAATATTATAGACGTCCGTGGGAGGGGGACGGACGTCTACTAGGCTGAACAACTGAATGTTTCAACTCCTCATGTCAGCCCCTTAAACGTCCGTCCTGGGAAGGGGCGGACGTCTATAATATTATAGACGTCCGCCCCTCCCAGGACGGACGTTTAAGGGGCTGAAGA
>NW_025909390.1:0-25319 GCF_018835915.1 Vigna umbellata
GCAACTGAAGTATAACTTTAACACTCCTCCTTACTTTGGTTGCTGCAAACTCCAAGCTTTTCTCTAAGAAATTCAAACTTGCTTTTTGGTAAAGGTTTGGTAAATATATCAGCAAGTTGCAATTCAGATTTGCAATAAGTCAAGCTAACTGTACCTTCCTTTTGCACTTCTCTGAGAAAGAATAATTTGATATTGAAATGTTTGGTTTTTTCATGAAAAACGGGATTGCTTGAAATAGAAATAACAGTTTGATTGTCAACAAATCTTTCAGTGCATCTTTCTTGCTTCATATTTAAATCGACTAAAATCTTTCTTAACCACAAGGCTTGATTTACCGCAGCGTTGGCTGCAATAAATTCAGCTTCTGTTGTAGATTGTGCTACAGTATTTTGCTTTTTACAACACCATGAGAACACACATGATCCAAATAAGAAACAGTAGCATGAAGTGCTCTTCAGATCATCAAGCGAACCTCGTCAGTCACTATCAGAATATCCTTGTAGTGTGTCATCTTGACTTGCACAAAATTTGATTCCAAAATTTAATGTTCTTTTCACATTCCTCGGGACTCTTTTTGCAGCAATAACGTGTGTCTCAGTTGCACAATTTGTAAATCTAGATAATAGACTTACAAAATGTAAGAATCAGGTCTAGTAGTTGTTAAGTACATTAAGCAACCAACTAGACTTCTATAAAAAGTTTCATCAACTGGTTCGACTTCATCCTTTTTGTTCAACTTCTCCTTCTGGCACATTGGAGTATCTACGCTCTTGCATTCATCCATTTTAATTTTTTTTAGAATTTCTATAATATACTTCTTTTGACATATGAATACTTCTCCATTTTTTTGATTTATTTCCATTCTTAGAAAATAAGTCATTTCCCCCCAAATTTGTCATCTAAAAAATTTTCTTAATATCTTCTTTGAATTTTCTCACAAGTTCTTCATTACTTCTTGTAACCAGCAAATCATCCACATATAATGAGATAAAAATGAAATGTAATTCATCACCTTTAATATAGAGGGTAGCTTCATTAAGACTTCTCTTGAATCCTAATTTCATCAAGTACTCATCAATTCTGTTGTACCATGCTCTCTAGGGGCTTGTTTTAGGCCATATAAAGGCTTTTTAAGCAAGTACACATCATCTTCTTACCCTTTCACAGTGAAACCTGCGGGTTGCTCAACATAAATCTCCTCCTCCAATAAACCATTTAAGAACGCTGACTTAACATCAAGTTGGTAAACTTTCTAACCCTTTTGTACAACTATTGCCAACATAAGTCTGATTATGTCTAATCTTGCAACAGGAGCAAAAGTGTCAGAAAAATCAACACCAAAAATTTGAGCATACCCTTTTACAACAAGTATGGCTTTATGCTTGTTGATTAAGCCATCAGGATTCAACTTTGTTTTAAACACCCACTTCACATCAATCACTTTTCTATTTGTGGGTCTTCTCACCAACTTCCACGTTTCATTTTTTTCAATCATTAAGAGTTCTTCTTTCATTGCTGTAATCCATTTGGAATCTTTTTCTGCTTCCCAAAAATCTGTTGGTTCAAGTACAACCACATTACATCTTTGGTAAATATCAGAAATTGATCTTATACCTCTAATTGTAATGTCATTAATTAGTTCATTTGTATCAAGTTGAGATTTTGAAACTTGATCATGAAATTCATCTTCTTGTTCTTCATCCCACTCATCATTTTCCATGAAATGAACATCTCTGCTTATTAAAATTTTCCTAGTGTTTGGTTGTAAATTTCTATAAGCTTTAGAGTTTGAGCTATACCCGACAAAAATCCCTGCTTCTGCTTTTTTGTCTAACTTATCTCGTTTTATCTGTGGAATATAAACAAAACACAAGCAACCAAATACTTTGAGATTTTTCAGAGAGGGTTTAAAACCATACCAGGCTTCATATGGAGTTTTCTTTATGACAGCTTTTGTGGGAAGCCTGTTAAGAAGGAAGACTACAGTGTGTGTAACTTCATCCCAATACTCTTTTGGCAAATGTTTCTCAAACATTAAACATCGAGCCATCTCCCTAATGGTGCGGTTCTTTCTTTCACTTATTCCATTTTGTTGTGGAGTATATGGTGCATATGAGTTGGTGTTCAATTCCCGCTTCTTCACAAAAAGAATTAAATTGATTTGAAGTGTACTCCTTGTCATTGTCTGGTCTCAATGCTTGAATTTTATAACCACTTTGTGTTTCAATCCATTGCTTGAATTTCCAAAATATACTCGCAACTTCTGACTTGTATTTAAGAAAATATATCCAACACATTCTGGAGTAGTCATCTATAAAAATCAAAAAATACCTACTGCCATTTAGAGATGGAGTGTTGTGAGATCCTGCCACATTTGTGTGTATCAATTGCGACTTTTCTGTAGCTCTCCAAGTTGACTATTTGAATGGAAGTCTTGATTGCTTTCCTTGTTGACAAGTTCTATAGTCTAGAATTTCATATTCAAGACAAGGGAGATCTTGAACCAATTTCGTTCTTTGCAAATTCACAATAGTTGGATGATTGAAGTGTCCAAGCCTCTTGTGCCAAACTTCAGTGTGGACATTTGTTGCAGAGAATGTTGTTTGCTCCTCCTTCATTGGATCAAGCACAAAGCTTTTTCCTTTCATTTGTATGTTGAATACCTCATTGTCATTTGTATCTTTGATCAAACACTTATCACTTTCAAAGATGAATTTGAAACCTTTCTGAATCAACTGGCCAACACTGAACAAATTTTGACTGATGTTAGGTACAAATAACACATCTTTGTTAAGTTTTGTACCTGAAACACTTTCAATTACTATTATCCCTTTTCCTTTGACTTCAATGTATTCTCCATTTCCAATCTTTACTTTGGAAATCACAGAAGTATCCAATTCCTTAAAAAGATCACGATCAAATGTCATATGATTAGTGCATCCAATGTTAATTAGTCACTTCTCACTTGAATTAGGAATGGCAAGGCAAGTGGCCACGAAAAGTTGCTCTTCTTCTTCATCAGCAACTTGAGCAACATTCTTTTGTAAGACATTCTTTTGTGTGACTATCTTTTGCTGATTGTTGCTTCTACAAATTCTTTGGTGATGTCCCATCTTCAAGCATTTTTCACATTGCTAGTCTGGTTTTCTCCAACACTTTGAAGATGGATGATTTTTTCTTCCACAATGTTTACAAGGATAGAAATCAGAGTTGTCCCTGTAACTTTCAATTTTTTTTTCTTTTCGCCCATAACTCGAGCTAGCCTTCGTAGCCAGTGCTCCTTCAATAGATCCTTCAGACATCATAAGCCTTCTTTGTTCTTGTGCCTGCAATGCATTCAACAATTCTGCCAAACTAATAATGGACAAATTTCTGGAGTTTTCGAGGGAAGTAATGGTAGCTTCAAACCTTTCATGAATAGTTACAAGAATTTTTTGTACTAATCTGGAATCAGGAAATTCAGAACCAAGTAATCTTACTTTGTTTACGATTTTGAGTAATTTTTCAAAGTACTCCTTCACTGTCTCAGATTCATCCATCTTCTAGAATTCAAACTCCTTAATTAGATTTAGAATTTTCATTCCTTTAATCCTTTCATCTCCTTCATACTCCTTTTTTAAGAAATTTCAGACTTCAAAAGCTAATTTTATCGTCATGATTCTGGGAAAGATTTCAGAAGAGACAACAGCAAATAATGAAGCTCGTGCCTTCGATTTTCTTGATTTTCTCTCCTTATGAGTTTTGATATGTGCCATTGTTGGGTTTATGGAGTTGGCTTCTAAACTACTCTCTAAAAGCTCTATCATCCTGTAAATCAACATAGGTGAAATCATTTCATCTAAACCTAGTCTAAGTTTGTTCTCCCTACTTCGATGTTGAGATTTAATGTAGTACCACTAGCGTAGAAAGGGCATTTAACATATGTTATTTTGGCCTTTTAACGTCAGCTCCAGAACCGACGTCTTTGTGGGTGACGTTAATCAAACGTCGGACTCCAACAGGTCCGACGTCTTTATAGACGTCGGTTACTGCATGACCACCGACGTCTAAGGGGCTCCATGGACGTCGGTTAATACAATGTTCAATGTCTGAAGGGCTCCATAGACGTCGGACATTTCATTGTGCGACGTCTATGGAACCCTTTAGAAATCGGACATTGCATTAACCGATGTCTACTGCAGCTCGTGTCTCTAGGTAGCGTAGTAGCACCTTCTTTCTTTGCTAGTTTCGTCAAAGAAAAGGTTGCGTCTTTTGGATCTCTAATGGCATTTCAACCGAAAATCGAATCTGGGTCCTTGCCTAGTTCCATTAAAACCGCCAATGAAAACGAACAGTGACAATAGAACGAGGCAAGGACCGAAGTTTGGTTTTGGGTTGAAATGCTATAAGACATCCAAAAGACGCAAGCTTTTCTTACGAGGAAACTGCACTGAAAACAACAAAAACTCATTTTAAATCGGTTCAAATGAAAGATAATCAAGGAAAGACTAATATAATCGGAATAAAAATACGTTTAAACGGTTCAAAAGAGACAAAAACGCACCTAAAAAAGCAATGTCGCGGAGAGAAAAGGCAAGAAGGAAGATGATAAAGTGGTGCTCGTAACAGCGGGTTTGATGTATGATTTAACAGCAAACTAGACGTCGACTCCCCAAGTGAACCGATGTCTATTCTGGCCTAGACGTCAAGGCCCTCACTAATATGACGTCCAAAAAAACTTTTCATCAGGCCATTTAGACGTCGGATGGCGTGATCGGACGTCTCTAAGGCTGGAAAAAATTACTTTTCACCTACCTGTCAGGCATATACACGTCTGTTAAAGGGGGCCCCGACGTCTATAATATTATAGACGTCGGGGCCCCGCCTACAGACGTCTATATGCCCACTTATTTACAGAAATGCCACCGGTCAATAATTTACGTTGGTTATTTTGTGGTTCGACGTCTACGGGGTGACGTTAAAGCCTAATTTTGTACTAGTGTACAACACTTCAAACTTATTACCATTTTTGGACTTTTCGTCCAAACTACTCTGTAACAGAATTCTCACTTTGTCTATGTACAAAGATGCTGGAATCGTTCCCTCCTTTAAATCTTTCCTAAGTTTCCTATTTTTCCTATTTCTGTAAACCAAATAAATACAGTACATCCCTTCAAGGGTAATAGGATGAATCCCGCCACCAGGATTGAGTGATACATCCTCCAAAGCCTCATAAATGCACAATCTCTGCTTTATCAGGAGAAGTACAATATTTATTAGTGTTGTAAATGATTCAAACTCTTGTATCAACTCCTCCAATGTGTTGCGCAAGAAATGGCTCCAAGTTTCACAGGCAAGGGCAGAGTTCAGCAGACTAGGAGCCAATTCCGTTCAATGTTCTCTGAAATGAAACTCCCCATTGAAAATGGAGCCCCTAAAGACACGATTGAAGAGTCTTTCTTCATTGGAAAAGAGTATCCTCGCGGCTATGTTCATAGCTTTTATCAGCCTCTCAATCTTCTCCGACTTGTTAATGTCCTCCCCATTGAGCTCTTGATCCTGCAACCCTAATGCCTAGAGACTCTCTTTCAGAAACTTCCCCCACCAATTACTGTACACGTGCAAGCATTCCTCCTCAAATCCATCTGACACCACCTTCTGTACACTTTCACGAAGCTTGATGATCATTTCTGACGACAATGAATCCATCACCATGTTGTCCTCGGTACCATAAATGTTTTCGGGAGGGCCACCACCAGAGCCACCCTCTTGAGGTGAAATTAATACAGAAGCACTACGCCTTGTTCCTCTTGAAGGCCAGACCATATCAATGACAGGATGAGGTTGTGAACTAGCCATAATGGTTCGGGTTGAATCCACTTGAGTAACACTATTACTGATTCCTTGTGGTTGTGAATGAGAACCAATTTCAACTACTACATGTTCTTGGTGTTGAAGTCCATGATACCCACTTCTTGGTTGAAGATCCAAATTGGAACGAAGAAGGATGAGGGAATAACTGAAAGCTCCCCCAACAGTGACTAGCCACAGTTTTATTTTCATGAGTTGTACCGTCAGAAGTCCACAAAAAAAATACAGGAGATCAACATCAAATCCTAATTGACTCAGCCTAGACAAGCCTAGAGACATGATAGCAAAAGCAACACAAGAAAGCAAACTATAGGCATCTGCTTTCTATTTCAGATCTTTATCATGGAAAAAGGAGTATACAGAAGTGATAAACAAAACAGAGAATGCTGTGTGAGCTTCCAAACAGCGAGAGTTGGAGTATTCCCATGTCTTTGCAAACAAGGTAGAAAGGGAGATTAAAAAACCGAAAACAATGTAAAGAAGTAACTTCCACCAGGTCCAATTTCCAAGTAAATGATTGAAAGAGGAGCTCAAAGCGTAACAGATAAGGCCAACGATAGATGAAGCAAAACACACAAATCTCCATACCTTTGGCTGATGTAGCCAACTCCAAATTTTGATGAGCATGAGCACTCTGTTTTTAAGCAAGGTTTGCTTTCAGTAAAAAAACCATGGTTGTTTTTTCTTTTGGATGGGGGGTTTAATCCCTTTATTTTATTATATTTTATTGTAGACATTTCAAAGGAAGTAAGTGGGAAAGCTCCATCAATCTTTTACGTGTTGACTTAAAACTGGGTAGTTCTTTTGCAATTAATGCTACTTGAAATAATCCCCTCATGCGATCAGAAAAACAATAAAATCCTGAAAATGTATCAAACACAAAGCCAATTAATTCGAGATATCAATAATCACCTCCGAGAAGAACTGTGAGACCCCATTAAAACACACCCAAAAATCTCAAGTAATGGAATCCATGTGTCAAGAAGGGAGTGAGCGTCTTAGTTAGTGGAAAATAGGTGGCTGCAGGAGAGTGGTTGTTCGTTTTGGGTGACGGCAGTATTTAAGACCAAATTTCAAATAACGTGTCACTTCTCTGCATGCCTTTCTTCTTCTCCAAACTACTGAAACTCTTTTCTCCTCCTTCTCTCTAAAATCTCCTCCTTCTCTCTAAGAAAACCTCACCATTTCTTCTTCCAATCACCTCTCAGGCACCGTCTGAACACTCCCGACGACAAGAGCTTTCGTTTAAACCAATCAGTTTATGATTCTGAGCCGGTGAGTTTCTTCCTCTCTAGTACGTTCGTTTTAGTCTTTTATGCAACCCTCTATTTCTGGTCGCCTGAGTAGATAACATAATGCTGAGTGTTTCTGGTTTCTGTCTGGTTCAGTATTCCTAAAACGTGGCCGCCAGACGTTAAGTCTTTGGTAGTAGGGACCTTTAATTCTGCATAGTTGAGCGTTCGGTTACGTGTCGAGGTAAGGGAAGCTTATATAATTTAATTTAGCTTGTTGTGTTGAATGTTTGTATGCTTGCATGATACGTTGTTTGATTATTTGATGAGTATGAAATATGATTGTACTGCTTGTTTGGATGTGTGGATGGACGTATGATATACGCTGTGAACTGAGTTGGGATAGAGTTTAGTCTTCGAATTGTAGTATTCTAAGCAAAGTTGATAGTATGGTCGAGCGTCATTAGCGAGCGTTCGGTTCTTCTTGGGAATGTATGGTCTTACTTGAATTATCATGCGTTAGGGATAATGTTTAAGAGTCTTTCTGTAGTATTATATAGGAATAGATAAACTGTGACCGAGAGTTGTATTCATCTTTCAGTTTTCATTGAGCGTCCGTTCATATTAAGTTCTTCTTCTAGAAAGGATTTCGTTAATGAAGAGTGTGTTATAATAGTAGATATGTATATATATGAGTGTTTAGCCTAAGTGTAGTTCTTCTTTAGACTTCCTAAACAATTTAGTTAATGTGTTATATACTCCTTAAGGTCGTAGACGTTATTGTTCTTTTTCATTCAGAATAAGTGGTGGCTCAATTGTATAGATTTATATTCATTCGTGTTATATGAGTTTATTAATGATTGGTCTTGAAGCAAGCGTTCAGTCTTAGGAACGCTCATTCCTGCTAAGTACTTGGTTTTGGACCAACGCTCGTTCAATAGTGTTTGGTTTCTACAGGGCTCGGTCTTAAATCAAGCGTTGGGTCTTGTTTTCTATAATATATATATTTTACCGTAAGAGTCTTCATTCAAACTCGATAGCATTCATTACTCATAGTTTCCCATCAGTATTAGTATCGTGCGTCAAACAGTGTTGGTCTTTAAAAGGTGTTTGGCCTAGAGTCTTAGTACTCGGCCTAGGCTTCGTGACGTCCGCTTTGAACTCTTAGTGGTCTGTTTATTTAAGTTAATAAGTAACGCTCAGTTATGTTAGTTTCTAAGAAGTGTTATTTCCAGTCGAATTTATAAGATGATGAGAGAGTGTGATCGTATTTCAGTCGAAGGTATTAATGATTGATTTTAATGGAGTTTGAAATGTGATGTGAATGAAATAGAGTGATTATGAATGAGTATTCCAGGGAGGAATATCTCAGGAAGTGGTTATTGATTGGTAAAGTATGAATGTGGGCAAAGCTTAGCGGGCGTTCATCCTGATATTCCATGATTACTCATTCTCATGTAGAGAGGAGTAAGTAATGTGTGGGAATGACAGGAGGTCCTAGTCCATAAGGTTAATTTGGACGGAACGGATCTACCTCGGGTGGCAGCTGTTGAGGGTATCCCAGTTACTACATTACCCGGGTGCACGAACATCGTAGCTACACAGGATTCATACAGTCCAGACAGTCAGAGTCCAGTGGTCGTTATTTGCATGCATTGATGTATGAATTATGATGTGGTTGTTGTTGGTTTAATTATGAATGTTGTATGTTGTTATTGAATAAGTTAAATTACATAAGCTTACCCTGTTGATCATTATTTTCTATTGCAATGATCATCCGTGTGGATGTGAGCAGAAGCAGAAGAGCTGCTGGAAGAAGTATTGGAAGACGCAACGGAAGTGAAGGCCGAACCGAGAACGTTCGGTCTGAGGTTGGCTCTATCTTTTGTAAAGACCCTGTGGTATTAGTGTATTTTGGTAAATGTTTGGTCTAGTAGTAGCTAGCGTACTTTTTAAATTCCCTGTTATTGTGTAAGGCCGTTCGGCCATAATCGTATCTCGTTCTGTGTAGAACTGATATGTAGTGTTATTAATATGTGATGATTCTCGTATATGATTTTATACTGTATTTTTGGGATGTTACAAGAACTCATTTTGTAATTGCGTTTAAATGTGTCAAATAATTTAGGCTGTGAAAATCTATAAAACATATAAATAAAAATCGAAGAATATAACATGGATGGGGATTTAAGCTATGCAAATCTAAAACAGAGAAATAAAATAATTATATAGTTTTAAGCTTAAATGTACTTGGTAGTCCACAATCTTATTCCACGATATCAAATTTCAGAAAGTCCACAATCTTATTCCACGAGCTTCTAGAGTAGGAGGTTTTGCTGGAATTTTGTTGTGATTTTACGTAGGCAATCATGACTAAAAATAGGAACCAATCTATGAAAGTCAGATTGTTCATGATGAAAACATATCCCAGAGAAGGTTTATGGTAATTTTTGGACTTTACTTCCAAAATTCTCTCTAACCAGGGTTGTTGCAGTTATCCTGGCCAAATTCACAGACGGTGAAAGCCTCTCCTTATCAAACATGGTGTATTCTTCTAATCCTTGCCTAGATCTATTATCCCTTTGTGTACAAACATAACGAATTTTGTGCATTAATTCACATATATTAGGATGAAGCTCACCACCCTCATAATATGTAAAATTTTCACACTCCAGAGTAGATGCCAAGTGATTGGCAATGCGAACCAAACAAATATTCAATTCTCTACAAACCACAGTGAAAGCAAAATGCCCAGGGGAAGAGACCCCTTTAAAGACGCGATCACAGAGTGTCCTTTCATTGGGAAGAAGTACACTATCAACTACATACAAAACCTTTGTTAACCAATTCTTGCATTTGCAACCCATAAGTCCATAAAAACTTTTTCAAAAACTCCCCTCGGCAAGTATAGTACGCTCTGCGACAATCCTTCTCAAACCCTTCGGTTAACATTGTTAGAAACATGGATAGATTGTTATGACTCAAAGTTTGAGTTTAAGTTTCACATTGGATAAAAATAAAAAAGTACCATATAAAAAATGAAGACACATCAACTCATTGTCATAATGTTTTTGATAGTAAGTGATGTCAATCTTTTATGTAATATTGTGCTCAAATTTTATTGGTATTGTATCTTTCCAATAAAGACCCGCCCTTGACAAACCTAACAAACATCCGTCATTCAGTTTCATCAAGGTCGTTGATGAGTGCAGCAAGCAATGCATCAACCACCAAGTTGTTGTCAGCATGGAGTTCCACCATTGGAATCTTGTTGGCCACATTAGCTTTAAAGTATTCCTACCAGTCAACATGACTTTTATTTTCCTAAAAAATAGCATAACATATTATTTTAATTTGTTAATTTTCAATAATCATCAATCAACACTCCTCCTTGACTTTGGAATCGCAAATTCCAAGCTTTTGTCTCAAGAACTCAAATCTAGATTTTGGAAGTGTCTTGGTTAGGATATCAGCCACTTGATTTTCTATTTTGCAGTGAACTAGTTTCACTTGTCCTTCTCTTTGAACTTCTCTTAAAAAGAAAAGTTTTATCTTAAAATGCTTTGTTTTACCATGAAAAACTGGATTATTGGCAATTGAAATTGCAGCTTGATTATCCACAAAAATCTTTGTGCTATCTTCTTCTTCTATGTGTAAATCAGTCATGATTTTCCTTATCCAGACAGTTTGATTTACACCACCAACGACATACTCTGCTTCTGCGGTTGATTGAGCTATAATTTCTTGCTTTTTGGAACACCATGAAAAAACTCCAGAACCAAGAGAGAAACAGTAACCAGAAGTGCTTCTCATATCATCAACACATCCTGCCCAATCACTATCTGAATAACCATGAAAACTTAAGTTTTCCACTTTGTTAAACCATATACCATAATCAATTATGCCTTTAACATATATAAGAATACTTTTTGCTGCTTGAAAATGAATTTCACTAGCACAATGCATGTACCTTGAAAACAAAATCACTGAATGCATGATATTTGGTCGGGTGGCAGTTAAATACATTAAGCATCCTATTACGGATCTAAATAACTTTTCATCAACCTTTTCAACTTTATCTTCTCTACAAAACCTTTCTTTTTGGTTCATTGGAGTTGCAACTGACTTACATTCTTCCATGTTGAACTTCATAAGTACTTCCTTTGCATACTTTTCTTGGCACACAAATATTTCATTTTTCTTTTGTTTCACTTGCATATCAAGAAAAAATGTCATCTTTCCAAGGTCTGTCATTTCTAATACATTTTCCATTTCTTCTTTAAACTTGTCAATCATCTCCTTACAATTTCCTGTAACAAATAAGTCATCAACATACAGAGATATCATAAGTATATCTTCTTTCACCTTTTTAATATATAATGTATATTGATAGACTGTCGTTGAAGCTATCAAATTAATACTACTTTTCAAGGCAACTTCAGTATTGCCAAGTAGTATTCAAGAAAGTAGATAGGGTTAAAGTAACCCTGAGTCGTCTCCCAACGAATACGGAATTGCCTTTTAATATTTGAATCTTATGAATGCAATGCAATGTTCAAGAATAAAAATGATGTTTGGAGAAGGTTTAAAGAACAAATAAGAAACTTAAAAAACTATTATAATGAAATAGGCTAATTCCACTGCTTTTCCAAGATAGATTCATCATCGGTTATTCACAGATAATTGTTCAATTGATTATTATTTAAGTTTCAAATTAATTAAAGTACATTCTTAATTAATTTGAGGGTGATCATGCACTTAATCAAAGTAAATTCTCAATCAAATGCAAAACCTTTCTAGATTATTCACAATGAATTAAACCAAAGTACATTCTCAATCAAATCCTGTTGTGTTTAATCATGTCTATTCTTAAATCGCCTAACCAAATTAAAAACTAATCAATCAAAGTAAATTCTTAATTGATTATAGTTGAAATTATTACTACCAATCAAAGTACATTCTCAATTGATAGTAAAAATCATTTAATCATATGAAAGTTCCTAAATTAAATCAAAGTAGATTCTCAATTAAACCTAGAAACCCTAGAACTCATATAATCAATATGCATGTAGATTCAAACACATTATGATGCAAAAATATTTGCTTTTAATTTGATAGAGAGATGAAAGACATAGAGAGAGAACAACTTAAATCAATAATCAAAATAAACAATTGCATTAACTCAATCTAACCTCAGAATCCATAATGGAATTACAACAGAATAGCCCTAGATGCTTAGCTCTCCATGAATGGAGTTGAATACAAGATGAAATAAGAGAGAGAGAAGTGGTGAATGAATGAATGAAGTGAAGTCCCTTCTGCCTCCCCTGAGTCTCTTTATATAGGCTTGATTGGGCTTGGACTCTGAATATTCAGTTGACAGAATTTTTTATCTTATACCTTCCAAATAACTAAAAGATTTAGATAATTATAACATTATTTGGAAGATATTTTCTGTTGATATTCCCAAATTAAATTAATTCAACAACTAAATTTTATCTTTTAGCTTTTCTGACTTTCTAAAATTGCACAAATATCCTGAAATTTCTCTTATCTACACTTTAGCCCCAACTGAATTTTCCAAAACTGTATCAGAACCCTTGTTTGACCAACTATGACCAGACTTAAGCAGTGTTGACCAGCTTTGACTGAGGAAGGGTGCGCCCAATGAGGGACTAACATGTGTCAGCCCCTTTCCCACCCAAAATTAGGTTTTCAGATTGGGGGGAAGGGAGCTCCTATGCCGCCACCGTGCTGCTCGCGGTTTTGCTCTTCTCTCTTGCGGCTGCACATGGTGATTTTCTGATTGCAGGTCTAAATGGAGGAAAGCAACGAGGATTGGTGATTCTTGCAGGTTGGTTGCGTGAGGAAAACGAATGAAATCACGCATCTGGTTCGCGAGAATGAAGATCGCAATTCGCATTGGGGCTGCTCTTCACCGTTTCTGCATTTCTGGTTTTTGGTTTTCTAAGTGCAGGTTGAACGGGGAAGATGAAGAAGCGGCAATGGGATGCGGCAAGGCGTGAAGAACTCGCGAAGAAGAAAGGTTGTGCGATGATGGAGAGACTCCCCAGTGGTGGCAGGCGTGATTGATGCGTTGTGATGGCTTTGCACAGGAGGAGGCTCACGGCACTCGGCGGACTGGATCTGGCGACTAAGATGGTTGCGCGTGGCGGTTCTCTTGATAGTGGTGTTTCGTGAATGGAGGAGGAGCTCGCGGGTTTGATGGCGGCACCCTTGGTGGTTGACGGTGGTTGCTGACGAAGGATAGCCACCGGTGCTAAGTGTGGCAACCTCGCGGCGGCTGGCGGCACGACAGTGACGGCGGCTACGGTTAGGTTAGATTAGAGTTTCTGTTTCTAAAGGTTGAAGAAGATAGTGATGTGGAAGAAGCTGACTGGTCTATTTGGTGTGCAATAGGATTAGTGACGTGGCATTATCTGGGTGGTTGGATCTATTAGTGGTAGACTGCACATGGAAGAATCTGGCAGAGTCTGATTTAAGAGGGGTAGGAATAGGAAAATTTAGGGGTTGCAGGACAAAAGGCTTAGTGTATGGGCTTGGTTGTTGGCCTGTTTCAGAAATAGGAGTGTATGTAGGGATTTTAGGAGGTGTAATGGTAAAGTCTGCCTGTTTGGCCCATCTGTACATTATTTATCAAATAAAATCTGATTTTGGGCCTTAATTTGCAATTTGGACCAATAAAGCTTTAATTCCAGCTGCACAAATAAACATTAGAACATCCAAGAATAATTTATGCGCTAAAACTCACTTTTTACGTCTCTTTAATTCCCATACCCAATAATTCCAATTGTCACAGATCCACTTTAAATCAACCATTTAAGCACAAATGTCCGATCAAAAATTTGAATTTTAAAGCATAATTGTGGGCATAAATATGCACTCATCATATACTCACTTAGACTTTTCACAAAGCCTAAGCTCATTAAATGTGCATCAATTCTACTATACTAAGACCTTGGTGCTTGTTTTAAACCATATAATGCTTTTTTCAGTAGATAAACCTTATCTTCTTGTCCTTGAAGAGCAAAACCTTTTGGTTGTTCCACGAAAATTTCTTCCTCTAAATATCCATTCAAAAGGGTTGATTTTACATCCAATTGATGTATAAGCCAGCCTTTTTGCATAGCTAGTGCTAACAGCAACATTATTGTGTCTAGCCTGGAAACTAGGGCAAATGTTTCAGAGAAATCTACCCCAAACATTTAAGCATATCCCTTGACAGCAAGTCTTGCCTTGTACTTGTTCACAAAACCATCAGGATTGAACTTGGTTCTATAAAACCACTTTACTCCAATGGCCTTTTTATGACCAGGTCTATCCACCAACTCCCTCACGTGTGATTTTTTTCAATCATTTTGAGCTCCTCTTCCATAGCATTTATCCACCTCTTGTCAGTCGCAGCCTCTTCATACCCACTAGGTTCTATGACCGCAACATTACACCTTTGATAGATGTCACAAAGCAATCTTGTTCCTTTGACAGGTTCGTCATCCACGTCTTCATTCTCCTCCTGCAATCCAAGCTCATTGTTGTCTTTCCAACTCAAACAATCGAATTGTTCAAGGTATTTGTTTTCTTTCCAGCTCCAACAATCAAACTCCAAGAATTTCACATCCCTGCTAATAATGACTTTGTTGTTGTGTGGGAGATAGATCCTATAGGGCTTTGAAATCAAGCTATAGCCTACAAAAATTCCAGGTTCTACTTTCTTGTCCAATTTTTCTCTCTTAATATGAGGAATATAAGAGAAACACAAGTAACCAAATATCTTTAAATTAAACAGCTCAGGTTTGTAACCGTACCATGCTTCAAAAGGCGTTCTTTGTTGTAAAGCTTTTGTTAGCAATCTATTGAGTAAAAATACTGTGGTATTTACAACCTTTGCCCAGAATTTTTTAGGCAACTCTTTGTCATGAAGTAAACACCTAGCCATCTCCATAATAGTCCGATTTTTCCTTTCTATAGTGTCATTTTGTTGAGGTGAATAAGGGGCTGTAAGTTGGTGTTCTACACCTGTATCTTCACAAAACTTGTTAAGTTTTTTGGAATTATATTCAGTTCCATTGTCGGATCTGATCATCTGCATTTTGCACTTGCTTTGATTTTCCACCAAAGTTTTAAACTTCCAAAAAATATCAGCAACTTCATATTTAAACTTCATAAAATGCCTTTGCCTTTGCTTTCCTGATTTTTTTCTCCTTGTAGTTTTTCATCTAGGATATACTAGGGTTTTCGGGCAGCGGAGCAATATCGTAATCCTCCTCCACTGCTTCCCGAAGATCCAAAGCCTCTAGGAAGTTCTGCATTTTTATGGCCCAAAGATCATAGCTATCTCCATCAGAGATAGGAGGAGCAACTTGAGAGAAACATGTTTCAACATCCATTTTCCAGGTCCCGTAAGATGTAGCTCTGATACCAATTTGTAGGTTATATTGAAAAAGTTTGAAATAGTCGAATAGAGGAATATAAAGCTACATAGATATCTTTTTTATTGAGGAATGTTATTGCTTTTATAAAGCAAATAACTGAACGTAAATGCACAAAAATATTGGCATCTATAACCACTAACAAACTAGTGCTCCTATTGCCTAGAAAATAGCAAATAAATCCTACCAGTCAACATGACTTTTATTTGCCTACATAATAGCATAACATATTATTTTAATTTGTTAATTTCCAATAGTCATCAATCAATAGGTATCCATCTACATGCTTGGAAATTGGGTCGATAAGGATCTCATTCTCCTTCTTAAGCACCTCTATACATTCCATGAATTGTGCCATGATACTTTTGTTATTGTCATTTTGAAACAAATAATTTTATTTATGAAAAGAAGGATAACAAAACACTATATTAAGTCCCGATACTATAATTTGTTCTTTATCAAAATCAACAAGAACAAGTAAATATAGACTATGGTAATATGGATGGTATCTGTGAGCGCTGTAATTCTCTAGAAGGAATATAGATTCAACCTGAATCATGAAAGAACCCATAATGGACAGAGAGAAAAGAAGGTCAGGAAGAAGATTCATACTACTCATGCCTTTCTCCTCAAACATAATCCTTCAAATACACATTCTTCTTGGGCTGATGTGTGCTTCTTTTAACCATTTTTTTGCTATTCAGATTCTATGCTACATTTCTCCTTGCTTATTACGTGCATTTGGTGTGAATTCTCCTTTGTGCCCTTTTATGCATGTTAATTACCCTCCTCATCAAAATCAACCTTGTCCTCAAGGTTGAATAGAGGACATGAATCTTTCACTTCCTCCACATCTTCCCAAGTAGCCTCTTGAGGCTTTGAAATGTCCCGCTGCACTAAGACCTGTGACACCTTTTGATCATTTCTTGTTATCACTTTACATCTTAATATTTTTCATGGTTGAACTGTGAGACCAAATTCTGATGTAGTTAGAGGTAGAGGAACATACTGTTGTGGCAGATTACCTTGGATCTTCTTGACTAAAGAAATGTGAAAAACAAAGTGTATTTTAGCTATCTTAGGTAGCTTTAATTTATAAGCCCCAGAACCAATCTTTTGAAGCACCTCAAACGGTCCAAAAAACTTGAGTCCAAGTTTTTTGTCTTTTCGTAATGCTACCAAGGTAAGATCACCCACCTCTAACTGGATATCGCTCCTCCTTTTATTTGCTTGTTGTTTCGTATAGTTTTGAGATTTCAATAAATTTGCCTTTAATTGTAATATGATTTTATCTCTTGTTGTCAAAGCTTCTTGCACCGAAATAATATCCTTATGATTATGCTCATATCTAACAAGTTTTATCCTTATGAGATTTAAAATTTTATTATCACCTAGTTATCATTACCATTACAAAAATTTCATACAAAAAAAAGAGAGGAAATGAGAAGTGGGGTTTGGATGCACGGTGTGTGGCACAACGGTAGTGGAAGAATAAAAGCATCACCGCTCCCTTTCACGTGTTGGAGAAGAAGAAGATGGAGCGAAAAAAGGAGACTACGACGACGGCATGGCTCAATAGAGATGACGGTGGCAGTGTGGCTCGACGGAGATGGTGGCGGCATGATGTTTCTTTTGCACTTTAATGACCATTATAATTAAAGAAATCAAATCAGACGGTATTACACAGTTATCACTCACCTTTATAAATAAAAAAGACATTAACATTACAAATAGCAAATTACAATAGATAAACTTGTACTAACAAATCAACCAAGTTTCATCAACATTGATATTACCACTAGTGCAAAAATAGCGTATAACGTCATGCGTTCAAGTAGGTTTTACACCCAACCTGCTACCACTGCCACTACTATGTGGAAAGCCCCAACCCGTGCAATTGTAGGACGAAAATGAAAGAGACATTCCTCAGTTGAACAGTGCTTCCACAACCTCTTCTTCCCCAAGACGAAGATGTAAACCACTTTGGATGTCACGGGATCCCTTTAAATGTTAGGGCTACCAACCATAAAAATATAACTTTTTCACGTGAAATTGTTGATTCTATAACACATCACCCATTCAATTTAATACATAATGTCACATCATCTAAAAAAAATATAGCTCAACATCTGTTAACGCCGTCTTTGAAAACTTAACGGACAGGACAAAATTGGCTCAATTTTTCAAATATTTGGACCCAATTAACAGTTGTAAATATAAGAACCCACTTGAGATTCTCCAACAAATATGAGGACGATCCAAAGGTTTAAACCTAAAAAAATCTAGAAGCTTCATGAAATGAGTAGTTTTTGATACAGGATAAATCTAGAAAAAAAAAAGAGGACAAAAGGCATATGTTTTTACTTTTAGATAAAGATTGTCTCTAAATGTTTTTCCATGTTTGAAGGGACTTACATTAGTAAAAAAATGCTTCATATATTGGTTCTATATTGGACAATGTCACTTTTGGGAAAGCTGAATTCTATATTTTTCCCTTGAAATGTGTAGTTCTTAGCTCATTTTTGCTTTTGCTAGCAGGAAATGTTGAATGTGCCTCTCGTCTATATTAATGTGTAAATGGTTATCAATTGTTTTTTTTTTTCCTGTTATCAAAGCTTGATAATTTTCTTTACCTTTTGTCTTTTGTGGGCCGAGGAAATAACTGAGAAACTATGTGGACCTGTGGCAGCAAGTCTTAGAGGCAAATTGAATAGTGTTTTTTTTAATATTTTGATAGAAAATGAATAATATCTGTGAACAAATATTTGTTTGTTGTCGGTTGAAATACCTTTATAATAATCTACTATTTTTTTTTTCATCCTAATTGACATTGACATAACTTGTTGCACGTTTTAATTATCTGTCTCACACTCTAGTACATTGTTATTGTTTGGTTTCAATCAAGCATGAGAAAAAAATACTGGCCAAAGTAAGACTACAAAAATAATAACCTAAATAATTTTTTTAATTAATTCATATTTTTATTTTCATAATTTTTTATGGTTTTAAATTTGTATGATTTGTTTCCTTTCTATTATAGTTCAATTTAATTTTAAATCTATTATATTCACTTAAGGTATTACTAAGAAATAGTTTATTTAATTAAAATATAAAATATAAAACATATCAATATATATAGAATTTAAATTTAGATAAAGTTATAATTAAAAATATATAAATATTAAAATAACAATGCTAGGTTTTGAAGAGTAATTATATATATTTTCCAATTTATTATAGAAAGTTCTTGCAAAAAATATTGGTGAAAAGATATTCTTACAAATTCAATTTAGGAAGAAAGATTAGTTGGGAATTTTTTTTGTAAGAAAATTATTTGCAAAATTAAATTTACAGGAAAAATTACTTGCTGGTTTTTAAATTGATTTTTTGGTAAGAAAAATTATGTGAAAATTTTTGGCAGGATTATTTGCTGCAGATATTTCCATAAAACATTTTGCAAAAAAATTTCTTAGGATTTTTAATTTCTACGATGACTAATTACTCATGAAGGAATTATCCATCAATAAAAATTTGTAGAAAAAATTACAAAAAACACCTTCTTGCAAATTTTTGTAAGAAAATTGAAGGACATATCCTTGGTGAAAAATTCTAATAATGGGTGAAAACTAAAAATCAACAATTATTTTAATTATAAAAACACTTATTGTTAATTTTTATTTGTTTTGAGCTTAGAAAAGAAAATTAAAACTTATTCTGGTAAGTTAGGCCGACTAACTTGTGAGACTAAATGCAAACAATTTTATTAACTTTTGGTTGAATATTTTTAGATCGGAAGTTTGAGGAATATGGAGGTAGTTTTCGAGATGTATCTCGTTTAGTTAAAAGCTTTATCGCCAAACGAGAATCATCTTAGCTCATCCAGCCAGTCTTCCTTTGTCCAACGGATAAAACTAGGTTGGACATGATTAATCTAACCGTACTTAACTATAAATTATATACTGTTTTTATTAAAAACTGTGTTATATTACTTTCTAGTTCAGTTTTTAAACTGAATTTCAGTTAACTAGTTAATTGTTTCAAATAAATGAACTTTACAAAGTGATCAAAACAAATTACGATTTCACGCAAACATAAGGAAAATACATTTTTATCATAATTCAAATAAATGAACTATTTGTTTACTTATTAAATAAAAGTTATTGAAAAGTGTTTTTGAATTATCCTAAATTAAATTTCTAAAATTACAATTTTAAGTGTTAGTTTAACAAAAAATACTTTAAGAATTTAAATTAATTTTTAAAACTTATTTTGAAATAATTTTAAGACAAAAAAGAAAAGACACATTTGATACTATTTACAAATTAGTATGAATTATTTTTTTCTCATAAAACATTTAACTTAGACATTTGTATTAATTTATATTTGTATATCATACTTTTCATAATTATATATCATATTAATTTATTATTATTTTTCATTTAAGTATTTACTTTTACTGAAAAGTATTATATTATTGCAATTTATAAATGGATAGATTTTGATTAAGGTTTTTCTGATCAATTTTTTTGATGTAACTTATGCAATTAAATTTTATTTAAGTTTTTAGTATTATAAAGCAAGCAATAATAGGTAGTTTTATTGTATGTCTGTGATGTCAAAAACTTCATATCTAGATTTTTATTGGCGGCATGGCCGAGTGGTAAGGCGGGGGACTGCAAATCCTTTTTCCCCAGTTCAAATCCGGGTGTCGCCTGATGGATAAGAAACTTGAAATGAAAGATTATATTACTTTTTTTTTAGAAAACTTTTTTTCTAACAGAAGCAAGAAAGGAGTCTTGAGAATTGCGTTTGATTCTAAATTCTAAGCATCAGTAGCTTTGTTTGTTCTAAAAAATGTTGTAAATATTTTTGTCTCGGATTCAAGGAAAGATTATAGTAGTGAAAAGGACTCAATAATTTTAGAAATGAGAGTTCTTTGGTGAAATTGCAGTTTGCTTTAGTTGTTTTACAGTTTGAAGCAGTTAACTGGTTAACTGAAGCAGTTAACTGATGATATAAAAGTTCAGTTTTTTAAATTGAACTGCAAAACAATATAATTTAGTTTTTAATAAAAATAGTTTAGTTTTTTTAGTATAGATACAGTTTAGTACAGTTAAGCTAATTATGCCCAGTCCTAGACTTGTCTATAGTAAGAAAATTATTCACTCAACACATAGAGGTAGTTGGTTTTGATGCAAAAGTTACCTCTCTTCCACTTCCAGTAATAAGATTAATAATTGTTCAAAAGTGAGTCTTGGACGAATAGTTTTGGAAGAAAGAACTCATCCAAAGACAAAACAAGGGTATATCTTCAAGAACTTCGTTCATTCATTCGACTTTCTTGTATCATTTTTGGGCTCCTAATTAATGTGTATGAGTAACTCCCTCGTTTATTAGGATCGAAAGTAATGTAACTCAATTCTACGTGATTTTATCTATGTCATATAAAGTTTTCATGTGAGACTGTGCTCTTTTCTTATTCTTTATATGCATGATTGAAAATTGAGAATGTTAATTTTTACCTTTTATGACAAACTTTGTTTTGTGTTTGAGTTGTGTTGGTAAAATTTTGATTCCTATTTCATTAATTGTTGGATTAAGCTGAAATTTTGATAAATAATTATTGAAATATGGATCTTGGGATTGTGAGTTTGAGGTCCGTGATTAGAATAATACATCTCATTATTTTTATATAATGAAAATATTGTAATTGAATATTATGTTAATGTACTAGAAAATAAATGATGAACTATTAACATTTCAATTGAAATAAATAATATGTGATTGATAATATATGATGAATTTAGATTGAGGTAAAATAAATATGTATAACATGGTGTGATTGTTAAAGATTATTTGAAAAATGTGATCCATTGACGTTATCATGTGAAATGTATGAATGAAAAGGGAAAAATGAATTTCTAATATATGATGGTGATTATTTTTTTAATGTTAGCTTGACATTGTGATTAAATAGCATGGTTAACTTTTGTATTGCATGAATGTGCTTAAATTATAAAAAGAATTGTCATATTGTTTAACATTAGGGTATGGTGAAAGTCTTAATTGAAGTAATCTTAACTCTACTAAACTAATAAACTCATATAGAGAATGAAGTTTAGATGGTGAGAGTTGAAATTCCTATTGGAACCATTCTAGCGATGTTATAGTGTAACCTTGTTAGATAGATGTGTGTCAGATGGAGTCACAACAATTCTTTTTTCTCTAATCTTCTATATTTGTACCAAGTAGAGACACAACAGTTCTTTTGCTTTAAGCCACTATAGAGAAACTTCATGGTAAATGCAAAACTTCATACGTATTCGGTATGACCTACGTGAAACAGATGAGGATACATGTGAGAATGATCGGTAGCATGAGATTACTTAGAAGATTTGTAAGATGGAGCGTCGTAGCTTCATAAGTAAATGTGACTGCATTATTATATTCCTCCTAGTTAGAAGAAGTTTTAATCTTTGCAATTTAACTTTTACGTATAGGATTGTAAATAAAATATATAAGTTTTGTGTTGTTTATGCTTAATACCTAACTTAGAATATGCTAAATTAGTATTGTGGTTATGCTAATTTGGAGTATTACAATTTTGACTATTTTAAAGATTCAAATTTATTTATTCAAAATAATTCTTAAACAATAATACATATTTTGGTACAAATTAATTTCTTATTTTTAAATTATATATTAAATATAAATAGAAAATATACAATAATAAAAGCATAACAAAACTTCAATAGATATCAGTATTTTTTGTGAGCTATGCTCACTACATTATCTAATTATAGTTGTGGATCTAATTTTCCAATTTCTAAAACTGTTTATGTGCACTCGGGGAACACTAGTATTATGGAATGATGAAACTTGATACATGATCAAGCATGCTAACTATGATATGCTGAAATGTGGTGAAAGCATGCATGTTTTCTTTTTGAAAAATAAATTTTAAATTGACATTTAAAGGACTCGGAATACTCTTGCAATATTTTGGTTGTTTATTTTTCATTTGTCAGTGATTACAGTAACATAGTTTCTAAACTGCGATCAACTCCTTCTGAAACGACTTTCAATATATCAGCATGTATTTCAAGACCTTGAATTTGATAGACTATAGAAATTGATTAATATAAAACTACTAAATATCTGCCTCCCTTTCATGTGCACAACAAAAAAAATTGAAACGGTGTACGTAAGTATTTAAAAAACCAAAAACTCATTGCACAACATAAGACGAATGACAGTTGACATAAAGCAAAGTATCCACAGATAGGTTAAGCCTGTTTTCTAAATCTACCCAAACTTAGGTATTATTTCCTTCTTTTAAGGCATAGAATTGTGAAATATCCAAACTTGAATTTGAACCAAGCCAATCTAAACCATGGAAACAAAATAAGAAAGGAAACACATTTGTGATTGTATTGAAACATACAGTGGTATACAGGGCACATATCCTTTGGAACTTTGAGATAATAAAACTTTTGTTCTCTAAAGCTAAGCTCCCTTAACCATTCCTTCTCTTTCAGCAACAGATTCATCTACTCCCTTAAAAGAAACAATTTGCTGAGTCGATCTTGAACCTCAAACATTCCGTACTTAATGTATATATAAGCATGCTTCCCAACAAATTCCTCAAATGTACCAAGGAAACTTCCATATGCTGGCAACAGCATGTTTTCTATGGATTCTATTATTTGTTCCCTTAGCTCCTCATCACTGACAGACCATGCAGACTGAATGTTGCATGCCTCATCAAAGAGTTCGTTGAACCAATAAAGGTTGTCTTTCATCACCTCGGCTACAACACTAGTCTCTAGTTGATTGATGTCTACCTTCAAAAGGTCCACAATCTTATTCCATGAGCTTCTAAGATAGAACTCACGGTTTTCTTGGATCTTTGTTGTGTTTTTGTGGAGCCAGTCATCTCCAAAAAAAGGTCCCAGTCCATGTAGTTTTGTCTCTACTTCTATGAATCTCCGATTATTCATGATGAAAACATGACCCAAAGAAGGGTTTTTGAAATTTTTTGAGTTGGCTACCAAACAGCTCTCTAAAAGCTCTGTCATCCTGTCCAGGTAAACAGGTGAAAGCATTTCATCTTCTAAACCTTGTCCAAATTTACTCTCCCGATTTAGAGATTTAATGTAGTACATCAGTGTAAGCTTATTACCATATTTGGACTTACTCTCTAACAGAATTCTCACCCTAGCCATGTGCACAGATGATGGAATCTTTCCCTCTTTCAAATCTTGGTTAAGTTTACTAATTTCCCTATTTCTGTTGATAGAATAAATATAGTACATCACTGCGTGGGTAATAGGATGAATTCCGCCACCGGGAATGAGTGATAGATCTTCCAAAGCCTCATAAATGCACAATCTCCGCCTTATCAGGGGCACGACAATATTTCTACCTGATGTAAATGATAAAAAATCTTGTATCAACTCCTGCAATGTGTTGCGCATGAAATGGCTCCAAGTTGCCAAGGCAAGGGATGAGTTCAGCAGACCAGTAACCAATTCCGTGCAAAGTTCCCTGAAATGAAACTCCCCATTGCGAATGGAGCCGCTAAAGACACGAATGAAGAGTCTTTTTTCATTGGGAAAGAGTATCCTCGCAGTTATTTTCATAGCTTTTATCAACCTCTCAATCTTCTCCGACTTGTTAATGTCCTCCCTGTTGAGCTCTTGATCTTGCAACCCTAATTCCCGGAGACTCTCTTTCAAAAACTCCCTCCGCCAATTACTGTACACGTGCAAGCATTCCTTCACAAATCCGTCTGACACCATCTTTTGTACACTTTCACGAAGCTTGCCGATCATTCCTGACGACAATGAATCCACCACCATGTTGTCGTCGCCATGCAATTCTGGCACTGAAATCTGCTTCTTACTAAGAACACTGGCTTTAAGGTATTTGTTTACATGCATGGAAATTGCTCTTATAACTCTCCTATTCTCCTTCTTAAGAGCCTCTATACAACCCATGAAGCATTCCTCGGTACCATAAATGTTTTCGGGAGGGCCACCACCAGAACCACCCTCTTGAGGTGAAATTACTAGAGAAGCACTATGCCTTGTTCCTCTTGAAGGCCAGACCATATCAATGACAGGATGAGGTTGTGAACTAGCCATAATGGTTCGGGTTGAATCCACTTGAGTAACACTATTACTGATTCCTTGTGGTTGTGAATGAGAACCAATTTCAACTACTACATGTTCTTGGTTTTGAAGTCCATGATACCCACTTCTTGGTTGATGATCCAAATTGGAACGAAGAATGATGAGGGAATAACTGAAAGCTCCTCCAACAGTGACTATCCACTGTTTTATTTTCATGAGTTGTACCGTCAGAAGTCCACAGAAAAAATACAGGAGATCAACCTCAAATCCTAACTGACTCAGCCTAGACAAGCCTAGAGACATGATAGCAAAAGCAACACAAGAAAGCAGACTATAGGCATCTGCTTTCTGTTTCAGATCTTTATCAAGGAAAAAGGAGTATACAGAAGTGATAAGCAAAACAGAAAATGCTGTGTGAGCTTCCAAACAGCGAGAGTTGGAGTATTCCCATGTCTTTCCAAACAAGGTGGAAAGGGAAATTAAAAAACTGAAAATAATGTAAAGAAGTAACTTCCACCAGGTCCAATTTCCAAGTAAATGATTGAAAGAGGAGCTCAAAGCATAACAGATAAGGCCAACGATAGATGAAGCAAAACACACAAATCTCCATACCTTTGGCTGATGTAGCCACCTCCAAATTTTGATGAGCATGA
>NW_025909390.1:38367-84127 GCF_018835915.1 Vigna umbellata
CCCCCCCCTTCTCTCTTGGTGTGAGAAATCGGGAGACGTTAAATTGACATCAAATAATCAATTTTTTTTGTTTTTTTAATTGTGATATTTTATTACCACTCTACGAAACCTGAAAAGCAAACAAACAACAAATTTCAATTTTTGGTATTTTATAAAGTATGAACTATGAACCTGTAATGTAGCATCAACAATAAACAACAATAAAAAACAACAAACAAGTTCAATCAAACGACAACAACAAACATGTTTAACCAAACAACAACAACAAACAAACTTAACCTTCAACGACGTCTAATAATTGCATTTATTTACAAAAATGTCACCGGTCATTTTTAACGTTAGCTATTCATTGGTTGGACATTAAACGCATGATGTTATACGTTGTTTTTGCTCTAGTGTTATGTCTTATATCCAACTACCAACATTTTATTTCCAAATGTATGTCAAATTAAGTTGGCTTTGATGGAATGACTTAACTTTTCCATTTCTATTATTCATTAAATAACTACATCTATGGTTTTAAAATTTGACAAGTATTAGAGTGTGATTAGTGGGTGATGGCTTTAGGTATTGTGTTAAACCCCTAATATAAAATTGACTTGTTTGATTATTTTGTTAGTGGGGTGAAGAAACTAACTTCTTATTTTTCATGTTTATTTCATACTCTCTCATAAATCCTTACAAATAACCTTCACCTTTTCAAATTCACATTTAAATCTGGCTTTGTATATCTTAGTAAAAAAAATAATCCATCAATTCAATTTTATACCACGGGTTTAACGCAATACCTATAGCCATCACCCCACAAATCACACATCATTACTTGTCAAAGTTTAAAATCATAGATATAGTCATTTGATGAATAATAAAGAAAATATTGACAGTTGGATATGAAGTACCTCAAAACAAGAGGGTCACATCATAAAATAGTTTCAAATTTTGACAAATTTCATATTTCATTTGACAATCATATGTATTAGGCAAAACTTTATATTGACTCTCTCATAATGACAATCAATCAAATACATTTTTGTATTATATGGCTTCTTGAAATATGAAAAATGTAGAATTCCTTCTAGTTTTACAATCAATACCTAATTTTCTAGTAAATGGAATACTCAATTCAGCATGTGTCTTTATAAATTTCTCTATTACCTCATAAGTCGACTTTGTATCATCCATGAATCATCAATAAAATAAGTTATTATAATTAGGTAGCCTTTATTTTGATTACTAGAAATTCACATATTAGTTGTAGTTGTAACTCAACTCTAAATTATTAACAAAATTAATTTTATTCTCTATTTTTCTTCATTATAATCCTTCATAATATAATAGAGGTTGTACAACACAAAGATCTTTAAAATCTATGTAATCAACTATTGACACTAGATACTCATTTAGGATTATCCTCTTAGAGAGATAATGTCTAGTTATTTGTTGATTAAACACTTAATTGCTAACTACAATTTCACTATCTACTTTCTGAGTTTTTTAAAATGTTTGTTTGATGTCTTAGTGTTTTTTTTTTAAGCTTGCAAGTTGTGAAATAGTTTTACAAATGTAACATACCTTGGTTTGTTGACTAAGAGACTTTTATCACAATAATTACATATAATTTTTTATTTTCCATCTGTTTTTTTTTTTTTTGTCTTAAAGTGATTTCAAACATCTAAAATGAATTTTGAATGAACTATTGAAGTTGAACTTTTTGTTTCAGTTGAATATATAGAAACATCATTTTGACTTCTATGATTCAATTCTCCCATTGGTTCTGGTTGTCCATCCTGAGTAGGCATTCTATATATTAAATCACACAAAATTAAGAAGGCATTCTATATTAAATCCTGAGTAGGCATTCTATATATTCATTCAATTTTCATATGCTTCAATAACTACATATTTAGATATTAGTAAAAAAATACTTATAAATATGAATGACAAAATATTATGAAAAAGGTATTCATAATATTGGGAAAAAAATTATTATAATTGAGCATAATAGTCAAATGGTTATTATTATAATTGAGCATCTATATAGAAAGGTGAAGAAGTTGCAGCAATTTGAGCAACGTATTTCAGATGTAAGATTTGACACTCTCTACCTCAAAATATAAAATATTTAGCTATATAGGTTTATATTTTAGGTTTTAGTTTTAATTACTGTATGCTCCGCAACTCAATTTGCAAAACCTAAAATGTATTATATGTACAACTTCTAAGGTAAGGGTGCTCACAAAATTAAATTAAAGTAGACACTAATTTTCTATCTCACCTAAAACTAAATAAACCAAAGACAACATAGCAAGAGAAGATAAATTGTAAAACAAGTCGTAAAAATGGAAAAGGATTTAAGTGAAAATAGCAGTACAAAATGGTAGTAGTAGAAGTAAGTTAAAGGTAAATGAAAAAACAAAAATAAAATAATATTTTTTGTAAACAAAAAAGAAAGAAAAATTTATGGTTAGAACTAAAAGAGTAGCACCTGGAAAATGATAGCATAAATGGTGTGTGACTTGCCGGCAAACTATTTACAGTAACAATATGGTACGGTGGGAAAGAAAATCTGGATGAAGAGAAAATCAAAAGGAATAAAAATATAGAAAACCTAAGTGAGCAAAATATAACCTAATCAATATTGAAAATAAAATTGTAATTTTAAATGGAATCGAGTATAAATATAGATAATAATAATGATAATATACCTGCTTCCTGGTATCACCGAATCCATGTGGTCACATGCATGGATATATTTGTTATCTCATAGTGGACATTTTTTATCATATAGATCATGGACATTATATTGGATAAGGTACCTTCTTATTTATTTAGACATCTTGGATCTTAAAAAATAATACTCCAGTTTCCAGTTTGGTATCTTAAAAAAACTTGGAACTAAATAAGTTTTTGGTACCTATAAAATAATACTCCAAACAAACTTCAAATTGATATTTTCAAAAAGTTTCTAGTTTGGTATCTTAAAAAATTCAATATTTTTAATACCTAACGTTTAATAAATAAATCGATTTGAATCAATCAATTAGAATAGTATTTTTAAATTAACGTGGACATATGATATTAAGTGTATCATCATATGTCAACATATCATTAGAAGAATTACATACTAATGATGTCAATTTAAGAATTATTTGGACCAAAATAATATTATAAAATAGTGTCAAAAATGCATAAAAAATTATGATATTTCAATTTTGAAGTTATCAAAATCTTGTTGAATTCTATAATTTACTGATACTTGAACACCTAAATTTGAAATGCTAAAACTGATACGCCTAGTAACTCGGATATTTGGAACATCTTTTTGGTTTATACGGCAAATATTTTAGATAATCCTCAACACTAAATTGCTCTTCTAAACATCCCAAAAAAATGGCCTAACTGGCAAAGCAACACACATAGAAAACAAATGAAGTTCCGTGTGTGCAGGAAGCATATGTTAACAGAAGCACTTGGAAAAAATTATGCAAGCAATGGAGAACAAAACGAAAAAAAATTGCAAGTAATGTACAACAGCAAGTATGCTTTTAATGATGTATAAGAAATGTTGTTTGAGGTACAAGTGTGAGAAAAAGCCTAAGAAACCCCAGAAAGCGCTTCCGTTAATTTATTGTCAAGACTACAGACATATTTCCGGAGAGTGGCACATCAATGAATAAATAAAGATTTTAATTTACAGCCACAGATCAAGTGCTTTCATCCACATATCCACGGGTATCTTCAACAACGTTTGTCCACACATTTGCTATTTTCTCATTATACCCCACCTGTTAATTCACAATGAGGATTAATTGGGAGCAAAGATTAATTAAAGATAGAACCAACAAATAACATAGGCTAACTCAAATTACAATTTTTAATTCTCAATTCATAAGAACATTTCTGAAACCACTCAAACTGTTCTTAAAAGCATAGGGAAGTAGACCACTAGAATCTTGTCTATAGCTTCTCAAGCATGCTGTCACAGTTTTAACATCTCACAGAGATGACATAAGACACAAGTTTTCTCCAACCAAATGTCAACTATTTTGTCCTTAAAAAATTATTGTTCATTACTTTGCTTTCTAATTCCCTATCTGAATATATACTACTTCTATTATAATTTTCTTTTTCTTTTATTAAATGTTATACTACGGCAGATTTTCTTGATAGATATGAAGTCATCGCACTACTTTTTCTTCATCCCATTAAACTTCTAGTCAAAATAAGATAATCCGTTCGCTCCTTTTAATATTTGATCTTGCTTCCCTCCCGTTGTAACCATAGCATCCCCTAAACTAATTCATTAGTTCTTTTAAACGTGTTCAGAAACTTGCATCATTTATCAATTATCTAATTTGTTACTCCACCAACATTTCATGGGGCATATATGTCAACCAAAAACAACCATAACACCAATTTATGTAGGAAGAAACACTCGGCAAAATAGGAAGTGTCTTAAATAGACGTATAGTGCGTAAATCGTGAAAGGAAAATACAGTTCCTACTTATGGAGGAATTTAAGAAAACACATGTCATACCTGATTAACTACAAAACCTTTCAACATGTTTAAGAAGTCAACCTGCCTCTCTTTATCAATCCTTTCAAGTTCACTCCTATTGTTTTCCTGCATTGGCATAATAATCATCCATTACCCAGATACGCAGACAAAGAACTGAATAAATTCATCACGTAGAAATAAAAATAAAAATAAAATAAAACATAAAAAGTGTTAAAATGAAATTAGAAAACCAGTACAACCCAACATTTAAAGCAATGTTTTAACTTCGATATGGTATATCCAAACAGCAATTATAAACAAGATACTTTCAGCAGGACCAAACTAGATAGCATACTATATAACCTAACGAAACGTTAGATGATGAGGAACAAGTAAAATAAATGCGAGAGAAAAGATCATCCTCTTAATGAAAGCAACGTTACAGGCAGATCCCTATATAAGCAGCGCAAACATAAGCATTTGCAAGTAGCATACACAACATAAAAGCCATGTACAAAACCCATAGTTAAAGTTTTTCGTATTCAACAGGGTACTAATTGTGATTCCTAATCACAGGATTTTAAACATTTTTGTACTCACATAAGCAGTGAATACATAAAAGTCACATGATTAGTATTAAGAATTTCATGTAAATGGTAAGACAAAAGGGAAAAGAAAGGCAGCCAAATAAACACAACACATGATTGATAAGTGTTATACGTTACAGCACCCAAATAAAAATTATTATTTATACTAATTATGTCATGTAGCAACACTATTAGTAGAAGTCCAAACTCTCTCTCACAGTAGCATTAATAATAACCTACCACTCTGAATATCTTAACACTCTGCATCATGATTTAACTTGTAATAAAAGCCATCTTAACACATATAGTACTCCCTTAAACTACAAATTTTGGGCAAGTCCTGGACAAATAGCCTATTCACACGTCCCAAGCAAATCTTCTTTTTCACCAAAGTGAACTGCTCTCAACTTCAACATAATCCCCAAACTCAAGTAAACTATCATACCACCATCTCCAACTAAATCTCAAAAACACAAAATGAGATGTTTTACCAATGTCCATAATCATCACACTGTATCTTTGACAAACTAAATAAGATAAAAACTACTTCAAAGCCTCAAACATCCTTTTAATTCAATGCCAATTGTTAAGACAAGATCATCTAAGAAAACCTTGTTTTGAAGTTTAAAAGAAGGTCTACACGAAATAACGTCAAATTGTTTTAATTGTCTAAGATAAAGAGTGTTAAACGCTATAACCTAAATATCCTAAAATGCTATAAAGGATTCTAACCGAGCGTCTAACAAAAGTTTAAACCCTATATATTAAAATTATCTTAAACGATGTAAGTTACTCAAACAAACAATGCCTAAATGATAGTACACATATTATACCTAAACGCTTAGGATTGTCTAACACTTCAAATCATGTACGTTCCAGTACTTCTTTGTTTGTTGTGTTGTGCTCTTTTTTTCTGTGCAGATCACTACCTTTATTCAAAAGTTTGCTCAGAATCAAAATAACTTTAAGAGATAGGAAGATATTCAAGGAATGTTTCCTTCATGCTTTCTTCCTGTCCTTTCCGTACACACATCACAGTTGCTCTGCTAAGATGCAACTTAGCTTCTGACTCGGTACTATAAAGGCTATACCTCTAGAAGAAAGTCAAAGCTCTAAGTAATAGATCTTTTTCGACGAAGTCTATATAAAGAAGATTGCATGAAGAGAAGACAAGAAGAATCATTGTTATTGAATATGCTCATGTTGTCTCTCTCTTTAAGCTCTGTCTCTTATAGACTAGTTCTTTGAAAAAGAAAGTGTTTTACAAGTTTTTAGAATCTTATTGTATTGATTTCAAATCCTCTATGAGAGAGTTACATATTATGCTCTTGTAATTTGCAAAACACTTTGTTGTTTTTATTCAGAAGTGGAGTAAAAAACTTGTAAGGTTAACTCAATGGAGTTAGACCATCTTGTCAGTTAGACTAGTTGATACCAGGAGTGGTTATACTTATTCTAACAAGTGGGTTAGTTGTACACCAGAAGTGGTTAAACTCGTTGTAATCCTTTGTGACTAATGGAACCCCTTAAAGGTATTTAAGGAAGAACTAGACATAGCTCAGTTTGGAGCGAATCAGTATAAAAACAAATGTGCCTTATTGCTTTCGTTTTTCAAAGGTTTCCTAAACGTTGTTTTATAGTGTTTAACTACGGTTAAAGACCATCTAACTCCTGAAAAGGAAATTAAACACTATTTTGCAAAAAGATTTAAAACTCTATTCAAACCCCCTCCCTTTCTAGAATTTTCCTGTGTTACACCAAAGAGGCTATGCAAACATGAACAGAAAGCAAATAAGATGAATAAAAAGACACAAAAATAACTAAAATGCCAAAAAAAGGAAGAATGGCAATTCAGTAACCAAAAAAAATAGAAGCAAAATTTTATTTGGAAGAATGTGAGACCATGGAAACAAAAAATTGAAGAGATGAAACAAAGCATTGAATAAAAACTTATAAGATTTTGGACATTCACCTATCACAATACACCAAATTCACAAAGACATCAGAAGCACGGGAAGAAGTATGAAAAGTCCAACAGAATAAGCACTAATATAGATAGAAGAAAGGCAAATTCGTTGATGATAATTTAGAGAAAACTGCAAACATAGGACAAGTATCATTTGAAGATACTCAAATCACCTCCAGTCAAGACAAAATGCAAAACTAGGATGGACATTGTTTGAAATAGAAACAAAGGAAAAACAGAGTTCACCAGAAAATTCTTCAAAGATCATAGATAGATGTATAACAGCACCATGCACATCTACCATAAATTCTTTGGAACTGGACAACAGCCTATGGTAGTGAGCCAAAAATCCACCGTATACATATATGGCAGATGGCATAGAAGCTAAGGGCAGAAGCCATGGCAGACAATACAGACACACATATAGAAACTGAAAAACTGACAAATATATTAAAAACAACATAAAACTATAAAAATTCATAACATGCATCACAGTCTGAACCTGATTATTGTCATTACATAACAATAGGGCAATACTAAACACACAATGACACACTACAATACGGCAATGACACTACAAAACTAACCTTCATCCTCCCTCCTAACCCAACATAATAATTCTCCTCGTTATCCTGCTTCCTCTCCTTCTGACATTTCAAAATTAATAGTTGGCAATCCTTCTTCTAATTCTTTCTCCTCACCACTATCTTCTCCATATTCTTCAACTATAACCCCAATTTCATCCCTAAGGTTGTATCTTTAATGAAGTGCTTGATTATGGCATACAAAATCATGCAATCTTTTAAACTGAAGCCCCTTCCATTCGAAAAAAAAAATCATTGAATGTAAAAAACAGCATGGTTATAGAGAAAAAAACTCTAGTGGAGACATGTAAAAAAAACAGAGCACAGCTACGAATAAAGTTTGAAAAGAAAAGAGGGGGGAGTAGAAATGACAGGAAGAAGAATGAATAAAAAAGAAACAAGAAAAAGTAGGAAGAAAAAGTGAAATAAAAAAGCCAATTTAATGTGCAACGGAAAAGTTGCCGGAGTAGTTGGTTTGCCAGCACAATTAACAAAATAGATGTGGGAAAGGAAAAGGTTTCTCTAGGTTTCTCTTAAGTGTGGGGAGAAAAAAAAATTAATTTGTCGCTGGAAAAGTTGTCAGAGTGTATGTTGCCAGAGTTCAGGTCACCAGAGTAGTTAGGTTCCCCAGCACAATTAACAAAATAGATATGGAGAGGAAAAGGTTTCACTAGGGTTCTCTCAAGCTTTGACAGTAGTTTGAGGGTTGAACAGATAGGATTTAGGGTTATTAGACCTTCTGGTCTGAAAATGGGAAAACCAAAGCCCAAATGTCATTTGAAAAAAAAGATGTTTTTCAGCAATGGGCACCACATACCACTAGCAGAAGTGATGGGCAGCTTACAGCAGATCGCTGCCAAAACCAAATCGCCATACTATTATGGCACTGCACTGTAACAGTTTTTTAACAACACTCAGAATTTATGAGAACAGATGCTAACTTACAAACTGAGGAGGCTGTACAACCAAGTGTGACGAGCTATATACAATAGAAAAGAGACTCTTCTCAAGGAGGATTTATCTCACTAACAGTTATGCCAACTTTCAATACTACCAGTAGAAAACCAAAACCACAAGCAATAAAACTAATAACCTAATGACCATAACATCTTGACGCTTAGAAAATGTTTCGTTGTGGATTGAATTTAATATAAGAGGAGCTCAATCTACAAATAAAAAGATCCGAGCCTCTATTCCCCAGCAATTAAGAAATAATAGTAAAGAATAGCAGATGGCCAAATACAAAATCATTTATGATAAAGAGAAAAACAAATTGATGAAAATCAATATTAAAAATTCAACTTTGATGGACACAGAACTACTAGTTGAACAAAACACAAATCTGATGGATCATATATGTCTGAAGAATATACCATTTTGGAACATAAACTACCATCAAAGCATATAGCTATTTGAAGACAAATGATACCTTGATGCGCTCATATTCTCTGGTTGCAACATTCTTGGCATCTTCAGTCACTCTTATAGTTTCTTGTAGCTCCTCCAACTTACGAACCCTTGATTTGTCAGCCCCAAAAATTTTAGATGAGGCTGCTTCTAGTTTTTCGGCTCTTGACTGCAAAGCAGACAACTCAGATAGGAGAGTCTGCACCGTCAATAGTGCACTTGAACGCTCTGAGAATGCACTATGAACAGCCAACATTAATCCAAGGTACTCATGAAGTGTATCCTGCTATGCATAAATTACAAAATCATCAAAATATTTAGTGGGTTGCCCTTCATTTAGGAAGAGTGATACAAATTCTTACAGAAAATAGACAACTCGATGGAAAACGTATTTTTGAAGGATTAAAATAACTGTGCAATATACCAAATGCTTCACAGTCTGAGCATTTAATTCTCGAAATAGTCTGCTAGCCTTGACAGCAGCTGTAGCTAAACCTTTCATGTCAGCAGCCCGTACCCTCTGTGTGTTCAAGATAGCCTCTTCATTTTCAAATTTTGTTAATTTAATTAATGCCAGCCCTAATTCACCCATTGTCTCTCCCATATCTTGCTGTGCCTTGACAAGTGACTCAGCCTGCATCAAAATTGGAACGTGATTGGAAAATTCACAGTAACCAATAACCACACAGAAGGTTCGAAAAACTGTCTGACATTGACCTCAACATGAAGGATTTTGGGCTCACCATACAAAAACCTTTAGTCATAAACTCAGTGAAAGGATGTAACACAAGTTAAACATATAAACACACAGCCTAATGACCTGAAATTAAAACCAATTTATTTAAAGAAAACATAAAACCCAAATAACACCTGTTGAGATGCACCATTAATCTGCAGCTCAAGCTCGGTAATTTTTTCCTTTTTTTCAAGAAACTCCTTATCCTCTTCCACAACCGAAGGCCTTGAACCTCCCCAATCATTGGCTACGGACTGTCTCAACTCCTTGAATAGCCTCATCAAATCCCTGCCTCCTCTCGCAGGCTGCACAACCTCATGCGGCGCAATGACGCTCTCCCCCAACAACTGCTTTGGAAGCTTCGCTGCGCCATCGAGCACCCTCGACGCTACATCGGTCGTCGACGGCAGTGGAAGCCTCCCCTGTACCTGCAAAAACACCCTCAACTCGTCGCTCTTCCTGATCACCGGATGCGCCGCCAACCGCCGCAGGTACTTCTCCAGCGCCACCCTTCGCTGTTCCACGAACTCCTGCTTCTGCATCACCTGGCTCTCCACTACGCTCTTATCCGGCCGCGGCGGAATGAAAAACCCGCGGTACGCCTCCGCCAACCGATCCGAAAGGGTGACAACGTCACGGAACCTTCGCCGGACACCGAATTCGGCGCCTGAGGCGCCGAATTCGGGAATGTTCGTCGTCGTGGTGATCAAATAAGTCACGTAACTGTTGCTTCCCGGAACAATCGAATTAGAGGTTTCCTGCTCCTTGATTGGGTTCGAAACGGTTATATTCAAATACTCAGAGCTCGAAGACGGAGATCGAGAGACGGAGAGAGAGAGTGACGGCGACGGAGTGTCGACGCCATTTGTTTCGCCATCAAAGGACGTGAAAACTGCTTCGGCGTAAGAAGGAGGGTCGATGTAAGAGGAAGGGTCGGGGGAGTTAGGGTTTGGAAAGTACTGCGGCGGGGAGAGGAGGGGATCGGAGTCTGCCGGGGTGGAGACAATAGGTGGCGAGAGCGGGTGGTGGTTCGATTCCGAGAAAGTGGTGAAGGCGCTGCGGTAAGCAGAGGAGAAGGTGGATTTTCCGGCGTCGTGGTCGCGGTCGTGTAGTGCGAGGTTTTCCATTTGGTCTGGCGGCGCCGATAGAGGGTGGTCATCGACGGTGTGGTTCTCGGAGCCCATCATTGTGGTTATGAGAATCGCAGCGGAGCTTGCAGTGAATCGACGAAGCAAGTCCGATGAGGAAGGCGTGAAGAGCTTAGATTAGAGAGAGGTTGAATTTGAGATTGGCATTAGGGATTCGATAGTGTCAGAGAGAGTGTGTGGGAGTGTGAGGTGCTGGCTAATGTGCGCTGGGAGGTGATGATTTGGAATGGTGAGGTTGAAGAAGACCATGCAGGGACCATAAGAGTGACAAAACTGAGATTGAGAGCACAACTGTACCTGAAAATTGAAATCGATGGCAGGTATATTTTACGTCCCACACCGAACTCCGTAAAAACCCACCAACAAATTATATTATCGTTACTGTTTAAAATAGTTTTTCAATTAGGAAATATTAAATTAATAATAGATTAGTAAATTATAACTGAAGTTGTTATTATTTGAGCGAAAAATTTTTAGTTTGATATTTTATTATTTTTCAAGTATTTGTATGTTAACACGTCATTTCATTAACATACTTTCCATTTACAGTTAAATTTAAAACAGCAAAACAGAATTATTAGTTTTATTTAATATTGACAATTTTATATGTTTTTTTCTTAACAAGGGTATCGACGTGAAGACAACCAATGTATGTATGACACGTAAGTCAAGTAACTGGAAAGAGGTTGTCATAGCAGAAAAATCCAAAGAGGAAGAGTGAGTTCTAAAGATAAATTAATCTGATGTCAGAACCTATGACACAATGCAATCCGATGATGAACTTCTCGTGTTTGTTTATATTTTTGTTGTATAATGATAAAATTTATTTATTGAAATTAAATAAAAATTATAATTTAAATTGTTATGATTTTGTTTGTTATTTGAAGCATACAATATATAACAGATTTATACTTTACATTGTCAATATTTTTCAATTAAGTTTGAATCATTCATCATGAATCATGATTGAGTAATCTAAAAGTTGTTTTTAAAAAAACTAAAATTTTGAAATAAATTTCAATTTTTTTTTTTGTGGTTGAAAAGTTGTTACACTTTGCTCTTTATTTTGGGTGGGGAAAAGTCTAGTTGTGTTGCTAATTTTATGATAGAATCGGTAGTTGAAAACAACAATCTATTAAACAAAGATGAGGCTACAGAAAATTTTATAAACTTATTCTGAAGTAGATCCAAATTATTTAAAAGAAAATACCTATTAATTATATGTTCAAGACATAACTTCGCAGTGAAATGTTTGTTTTAAATTTACTTTGATCCTATAGTTATCAGAGTTTGTAATTTTGTTTTCTTAAGTAATTTTAACTGTATTAAGTCAATTTAATTTGATAAGTGTGAAAAATAGTTGTTTTTATACTTATAACTGAGCTCAATCTTGTAATTATTCATGTTGTTCCTCATTGAAAAGTTGTAATAGGTAGTAGATTGTTATGTAAAATATTGTACAGGAAATGGTGTATTATTTAGACTCTGTCAGCCAATTTTTGGCCAAAATTAGCATTGCCAGAAGAAGAAAAAGCGCACCAATACATGTGCCCTGAGCGAATTAATGAAATTAAGTGGCTTTAAAAGACGTGACAGACAGAAAGAAAGAAACATTTTCTTCTAACAGAAGTTCCGGACAAAAGAAAGAAACGAAAAAGTTCCCGACAAAAGAAAGAAACGAAAACATTTCAGAAACTTACGGAGACTACTTCAAGGCATCAAGACATCATTGTTGCAAGGGATTGTTTTTTCTCTTTCGTTGGAATTGGATGTAATGAACTCAGTGTGATTTAATTTTCCTGTTCAATATATCGTTGTTCGTTCATATGCTCTTTCTTGAATTTATTATCATTGTATGAAAATATAATGTTATTCGAATGTCTTTGATTACTGGAAAGTGACTTTGAACATGAACGTAGAGTTCCTATGCTCTTTCTTGAATTTATTATCATTGTATGAAAATATAATGTTATTTGAATGTCTTTGATTACTGGAAAGTAATTTGAACATGAACGTAGATAGAACACTTAAGTGATTGGGATCTATGATAGACTCAATAACTTGGTCATTCTTAACATTGGACTTAATGCAAATTGTTTGTTAAATTGACTAAGGAATTATCATTTTAATATATTAATTTAGAAGTAGTTGCTAACGGATTAGGACTAGTATGCCTTGATGTGAATGTTTGAATGAAGTAATGAAATATTGTACAGAGGTTTATATTCATATGATTCATCAAACTCAATTCAAACGAAGTTTCTTTTAAATATAAATTCCTTGCACACCAACAACTGTTTGATAAAATACCAAAAATAGTTTGTTGTGTTGTTTTGTGCATTTTGACATCTAATTGAGTTATAAAAGGAAGAATTGTCATGTGTTGCACAAGTCCCTTGGGAGAACGATACTTTTACTTATTCACTGTATTACTTGGAACGATTTGGTATACTTACCAAAAAGTTAACAAGTTTTTGTGCGAATTTCGTGTAACTGTTGCCTCTCAACTGTGATGAGGTTCTTTTTTATAGGTTTTGATCCTAATACCATATCTTTACATTAATTATTTGAATATTTTACTTGATGGCAATGTAACATTGATTAATAATTAATGTAGAATATATGTCTCTACATCAATTATAAACTGTAACCATTTTTAAATATGTCACATTCTAAAATTAAGACAATATGTTTTGTTTTTCTTTTATACAACACTTAAATTAATTGTTGGTATCTAAATTAATAAGAAAATTAACAACACTTAAACTCTTTAATTTGGAAAAAAAAATCATTGAAGATTGTTTAGATCTCAAAACTGAAAATATAGATTGTGAGAATTTAAATAAAGACAAATTACAAATAATAGTATGGAACATAGATTATCGAAATAAAGATTAAGATATAAAAAATTAAACTCTGATTTTAGAGTATGAATTTAGTGAGTTAATTCTTTTAAAAATCTTATAGGAAACTGTGTATTTAGTCATTTTATCTAAGTATTTTTAAAAAAGAAAAATAAGTTTTAACTTTTAATTTAATTTTATAAAATTGATTTACAAAATGAAGTTTATTTATACAATATAAATTAGTTTTATATCTAACTTTTACAAAATGAAATTTTAACTTTTAATTTAATTGTGTGGTTACAAAGATTTCTGACCTGAGCTGAGCTTGCTTGATATAGGCATTCCACAAGAAAGATTCCTGCACACACACAGTGAGAATGCAGTATGGTATTTAAAGCGCTTTTGACCATGAACAACCATTAATATCTGGTTAGTATTAGGTAGGTTGTTGTCTTTATTCAGAGATCAGAAGGAGTTAATATATTGGTTCCATCAGGTGTGCGAAGCGAGTGTTCAAAGTTGTTGGCTGTGCGAAGCAAGTGTTCAAAGTTGTTGGCCTTTTTTGCATTGACGACAAAGAGGAACTCGTCAGGTTAGTGATGCAGTCTCTTGTTCGTCCAATTTTGTTGTTGTTTTTGACTTGTAGGGTTGTAGATCAGGACGAATAACGAGCTTCTGTAGGTTGATGGCATGAAGAAGAAAGGGGTTGAAGATGAATGTGCGGGTTTGAAGCAAAAGAAGATGATGAACAGTGCATTGACCGAGGCGTATTCGATTCCCATAGAGTGGTATTTGGTTCCACTCCTGCGAAGGATTCACAAAGACGTTGTATTCGGTTCGCATGGAGTGATATTCGGTTCCAGGCTTGAGATTAATTTCACGAAGGAGATGTATTCGGTTACCATGGAGTGGTATTCGGTTCCCACTATGTAGAACCACTTCACTGTATTCAGTGATATGATCCATCTTGATCATGGCTTCACCAAAATCATGAAAAAATGCAGCATTATTGTCGTCGTAGATTCTGACCAAAGGGTCTTGAGAGCCACCATCAAAGAGCACTTGATCTGAGATGAGAAGGCCACGGCCAGCCACCAACTCAGAGAAGTATTTGCTGTCGAAACGAATTGGAGTGAGAGAGTCCAGAAGGGACAAGTTGGTGTCCCAATCGGAGGAAGGGCAAATGCTTCTTGTTGACGCAGCAAAGTTGATGTCGATGTTGGTTCTGTTGTAGATGCGAGCTTTGAAAAGTTGGCACTATGGTTGGCCTATGTTGTGGCTATCGGAGAGCATGGTAAGGTCACGCGCACACAAGCCTTTGGCGACGAAGGCGCTGGTGAGTGTAGGAAGGTCGAAGAACGGAGAAGGGAGTTGGGTGTTGGGTGCGCTTTCGCTTGTTGTTGTTGCATCTCTTCGACCTAGAGCTACTGTCCATGAAGGTCTATGTTACTATGATTTTCTTTTTTTCCTTTATTTAAACATCATTCTAACTCAAAACTTTAACCTAATAAATCTATCAATTTTCTTAATGTTTAGTTTTTCCATATTTATTTAATGTGAAACCTTTTTCATATTTATTTAATGTAAAATTTAAACTTATGATTATATTTTTATTTATCTTTTTTGTTAATTGTGAGTCTCTTGAAATGTATATATTTATTTTATTTTTTTCATGTTTATGAACTCTATCTATCAAGAAGACTTATCAAAATTATATAATGTCCATTCGTTTGTAATTTATTTATCATAACGAAATATGTATACGTGAACTTAGAAAATTTTTGATACAAAGATTAAAGTTATGAGTCGATCTTAAAAACAAATTTCTAATTTTAGTACTATAGGTGAGTTTTTCAAGAAAAGATTACCAAGAAAACACAATCTTAATAAGATAGGAACTCAATCCAAATAAAAAATATACAGTATTTTTTATTTAAAAATTTAATACAATGGTTTATGGTTTTATTTCTTTGTAGTGTTCAATTTTTTATTTTTATTCAATATATCTTATACTCACTTATGTTTTTCACTTCTTCCTTGAGTCACATCATTTTATCTAATAAGCTTTTCTTTAAGAAATAATTGTTTGTCTTTTATGTGATATTAGATAGATAAAATGAAACAGCAGGGGGGAAATGAGGTTGAATTGTTGAGGAAAAGTGGTGAATGAAAGGCAAAAATGGAGGACAGAGGAGAAGACAAAGGTTTGGTGGTACTTATGTTTCTGAGGTTTTTAAAAGGGAAGATAATGAGTGGTTCTTCTCGAGAATGAGACAAGGCTGACACCACCATGACCCGTGATGGTGGAGGATACAGCTCCATCCCATGCTCCTTCAAGCAGTCGACGAAGGTGGAGAAAGACACAAAGCAACAGAATGCGAAGAGGAGTCAATCATGTTCAGTGCATGCATTGGAGTCCATGGAGGTGGATGAAAGATGAGCACCCCTGATCGTTTATTTATGATGCAAGTGTTCAGTGGTTGGAGGTATCGTGAGTGTGGTCGAGCTACGTGCGTGAACCTAGTGGAGATTGCGAAGCTAGTGGAGTGTGCTGTGTACGCTACGCAAGGTGGTTGAGGTTCATCAACATCATTCTACAGTTGGTATTGTATGGCTTTGTGTTCTTGTTTTGTTTGTTCATAATGGAAAGAGTTGATATGAGTTTGGCAGTGTAAGAAACCCTTGTTAACAAGTTTTGATATAGTTCCATTGTTAGGAAAGAGGTGGCTGGCTTGTTGCTTGTGAAGGTGGGGGATTGTGGTGCATCATTGAAAGGGCGGCCAAGTGGTACATTTTAATGTAACATTGAAAATTTTTTGAAGCTTTGTGTGCATTGTTGAAGCATTTTATTATATAATAATTTCTATGTTTTTATTTTCACAGGTTTGGTATGGTTTAGGGTGATAGTTATTTTTGTAAATTCCCATTTCAAATTAGCATCTACACAAGGAGAAAGTGTTTATCTAATTGGAGAATCTGTGAGTGGCATTACATTGAGTGGAAAATTTTTGCTTAATCCAGCTTCAAATCTTTATACATCTTCAATGTCTTCAAGAGGTAATTGTTAAACATTCTTTGTTTTTAATAAATATATGAATGTATGAATGAGTGGTAGTTATTTGTATCTTTATGAGATTGAATACATGAATGCAATGTATTATGTTGATTTAATATATTAATATATGATATATGAATATGTGAATGAACTATGTTTACTAAATATATGTATGTAGTTCATAATAAGTTTATGTTATGTTTAATGTATTATAGTTTATTTAATTGTATGTTTTGTTCAATGTATTATCTTGTATTTAAGTGTATGATATGTTGAATGTATTATACTTTTTTTAATTATATCTTATGTTTAATGTATTATAGTATATTTAATTATAGTGTGTGTATATTTGTTTAAGTAAATAGAGATGGAAGAACAATTAGATCTCTCCTATTTGGATGGTCAAGATACGGACGATGATGTGGTTGGTGTAGAGTTCAATATAGTAGCAATGCTACATCGACAATTACAAATAACCACTCATTGTCCGCACTAACAATGTTATGCATTGTTGGACATGCGTTGAATATATTGAATTTGTGCTCGAGTGATCCAATTAATGTTAGCAATTTCATACCGGACAAAGACCGTCGCAGGGAGTAGTTAATGTCCTAACTTGTGCATACTAACCGGTGTCGTGACATTATTCGAATGGGTCCAGATGTATTCATTAATCTTTGTGAGAGACTAAGAACATCTGGGTATGTTAAGGACGCCATTCGCTCGACAGTAGAGGAACAAGTAGCTCAATTCCTTCATATAGTTGGTCATAATGTTAAGAATCGTAGTGTATCATTTTTCTTCCATCCATATGGAGCAATTGTTAGCAAACACTTTCACAATGTGTTGGATGGTATTATTAGTCTAGAATATGAATTTTTAGTTCAACCATCTGGAAATGAGGTCCATCCATATGTCATAAGCAACAGTCGTTTTTACCCGTACTTTAAGGTAATGATTTGAACATTTATTAAGATGATGTTTTATTAAAACATAATGATGTTTTTCAATTTTTGCATAATGATGTGTATAATATTATAGACGTCGGGGCCCTCCACAATGGACGTCTAAAGTCAAACTTATTTACGAAAATTTCACCGGTCAATTATTTACGTTAGTGTTTTCGTGGACTGACGTCTATTGGATGACGTGAAAGGCAAATTTTGCACTAGTGTGAATACAAAAAAGTTAAATCAAATAGACAAATAAGTTGTCTATAATCACTTAATACATCGAAATAATAAGTTTTCAAATTTAAAAAAGAAATAAAATAATAGAAGTTATAATACAGTGATGACCTTTTATGTTTGTTATTTTAATTTTTTTTATGTTTGTTTTAAGTTTGGTGTTCATGTTCATGTAGACCTAAATTTATGTCAAATGAAAAATACTAAACATAAATTTACATCCTACTACATAATATATGACATAAAATTGACAATTTACTTTGGACTATATTAGGTACATGTAACACTCATTCTAGGAGTATCGCATTGATTTTATTTTTTTCAAAACATAAATTCATCTAATAAATTATTGTCTAATACCATCATACATTAAACTTAATCATAGCAGTTTATCCCAAAATCCAAACTTGAATATTGTTTAAAATTACATTACAAAAGTAATATTATTCAAATACATCTCTAAAATTCCAAATAAATTTTCAAAACATCTCCTTGCGCTAAACATCTCTAGTCTCTCATGAAATCTCATATATTCCTGTACAACACATATATTGTACGATCATCGCACAACACAAACAAGTAGGTGTGAGTTGACCATAAATAAAAATCACAAGTCACATTCATATTCACAACTCAATATTCAATTCAAGTTATTTTCAATAGTACTAAGTGTCAATAAAGCTTCATTATCTTATTCATAATCTACTCGGATTATATTTGTATTGGTCAACCTAACCCCTTTGTCACTCCATTTTCAAATGCAAAACATTCATAATTTCCATACTTACCGAGCAAAACCATGATTATCGAATCAATCTACATGCAGTTTCGGACACGACTCAATTCCCGTCCTTCACACGCAACTATTGGACCTATCTTAATGTTTTTCCTTCACACGCATCTAATGAATATTAGTCCTTCATACGCAGCTAATGGATACTAGTCTTTCACACGTAGCTAATGGATATTAGTCCTTCACATGCAGTTATTGGACTCATCTCAATTCTTGTCATTCACACACAGCTAATGAATGGACATTAATCCTTCACACGTAGCTATTGAACCCGTTTCAATTATTGTCCTTCATACGCAACTAATGGACAATATCTAGTAATATTCCTTCTCCTTAATAACTTATGAATAATAACTTTGGTAAGGCTTACCCACCGCGTATTGTACTCAACACAAACCAAAATCCTATGGGTGAGGCATCCTTTTATTCGTTAAAAGACAAAGAAAATAATACTCGGATCCTCACAACCTTTCATCGGTAAAAGAATTTTCATTTATATTATTATACCAATATAAGATACTATCTCGGTGTTACAAGGTTCAACTAAATAACATTGTCATTTGCATCAAACTAACTCTATAGTATGTCAAGTAAATTATTTACTTATCGCTAAAGAGTTTAACATAAATTGTCCTCACTTATTTATAAAATTACCATTATATTTTTTTTATGTAGATTATTTTAGTATTAGACATAAATGATTATTTTTATATTTGTAAATAGATCAACCTTATGAAGCTTCTTTCTCCAACCAACAAAATACCTCAAATTGATGATCTCAATGAAGCACCATACCATATGTTATGAATCTACTATCAAAATTTAATTCTAATCTAATTAGAAATCATAATTTTACTAATATGCTACGTAGGTTTTTTTTTTCAAACTACGAAAATTAACATTATTTATTGACCTCACTACTTAGATTAAGGGGGAGAAAAAAATTAACTGCACTAATATAAATATTTTATACATATAATTCAAAACTCAACTCAAAAAAGGATATTCAACACAATGTGATGTTATTGACATGTTATTTATTTTTATTGTTATTGGTTGATCCGATTTTAAGGTAAGTCCAATTTGAAAAACAAAAAAGTTGAGTAACTTAATGAAAAGAACTTAACATTTTTATCACTCCTATCTAATATTTAAATTTATTTTATGAATATTATATTATTTATTCAATTTTAAAATAACCAATCAAATTAAATAAATAATGAGAATAATAATAAGAAAATTCATATTTTTTATTTTTAAATTATATAATGGTATGTTAATACTTTGTTGTTATTGTTAAAATATTCTATAAATTTTATAAATTTACATTTTTATTGAACACGGTAACTGTTCTTAAATGTTAATCAATTTTTGTAATTATCAAACAATATTTAACTTTAGATGTTTTAACAAACCATTTACATGTTTTAAGCTCTTACTTTTATCTTTATTTTATACATAGCTTTTAGATGAAAAGTTTGCGACAAATATACACTTATAACACAAACACAGTTTAGAGGTTTTGGGTTAAATTTAGTGGTTTTGGTTGGTTAAACAAAATATATAATATGGTATCATAAGTTCTCTACATGTGTTTAATTCTTACATATAACAAAAAGTTAGAATTAGTCGTTATTGTGGGTATACCATAATCAAATGATTATGTATATTGGGTTATTTAATTTATGACTTTTAAATATATCATTAGAACTATCCAAGTAATTACACTTTCTTTCACATTATTTCTTAAGAAAATTATTATTAGATTTTTTTTTATGACGATACTTTATTCTTATTTTTCTAATCTCAAATCCGGTCATTAGAATTAACTCATTATATTAAGTATTATTTATTTTGAAAGATAAAACTCTTATTACGATTTTATATTTAGAAAATATCTTGAAAAGTTAATATTTATATATATATATATATATATATATATATATATATATATATATATATATATATATATATATATACCTCTAAACTGTTATTAATCTTAGCTTGTAATCTTTGTGAAACTGAGACAACGAAATATATCATAACATTTATTAATAAAAAAATTTCATTTCGTTTGATAGAAAATTTGACAAGACAATTTACCAATCATTCAAATATATTAAATTTGAATTTCTCTAATCAAACTGATATTTTTTATTCAATCTTGATTTTTTTTGGTCTTTTGAAAATATTTTTTCAATTATAACATTGGCAAAAATATTAGGATTGATGTCACCTAATATTATTTTCAGTTAATGTTGGTCATAATTATTTAGACTTTTATAATATAGTGTTATTTTTACGATATTATTGTTAGAGTATTTTTTTACTGACTTTAAAAATTTATCATGAAAAGAAAAATATCAGTTTAATGTTGACCAAGTTTTCGATATTGAAAAAAGTAATTCTAATAAATTATTGACAAATAATTACATTACCATCAAGATAAAAAAATCTTTACAATACAAAAATAAGCAAAATAAATAGTAATAAAAAATGTAATTCATTTTGTTCAAAAATTAATCTATCAGAAATTGGCCTGGAAAGCGAGAAATAATAATAAATTACAATAAAGATAAACCTTAAAAATGTAAATAAAAATTATCTCATCAACATTAATAAAAAAATATTAGTTGACATCCAAAAATAGTATTCACAACAATATTTTAATGTTTATCAAACTAAAGAAACTCCAACCAAAACAAGTCAAGGAAAAAATTAAAAAAAATTGAAAATACAAAATATTTCAATTTCTTACCTTTTACATAAATATAAGTTTTATAATTTTAAATAATTTAATTAATCTTGTTGAATTATATTACTTATATTTATTTTGAATTTTTTTTCCAAACATAATACTTTATCATAAAATATTTAATTTTTTTATAAACATAACTACATTTTTTCAAACGTAATATTAATGTCTACAAATTTCAATATTCTGTAACTCTATAACTTAATTGGAATTGTAGAACTACAAAAATAGAATTATAAAAATGGTCTAATCTGATTACTTACTCCACCAAATTTAAAACAAAATATATAAATAGCTAATTTAATGCTAATTAAATATCTTGACATACTTTTAGAAGTGCATTAAAATCCTATTGGATAAATTTTCAACATGAACTTAAGAAAACATTCTTTCACAAGCTGTTTGTGGTAGTTAAAGTACGCATTTAAAGAAATTAAATAGGAGAATTTCTATAAACTAGTTAAGTATAAATTAGTTATAACTTATTATGTTTATATAAGAAGAATTTAATTTATTTTATCATTTATAATTTTCTTCTATTAGTACTTTACTGAGAATGTTGTCTGCACAAAGTAAACAATTACCTTTAAATATAATAAATTATATGGTAAAACAATTTGGTTATTAATAGTAATAGCAAAGAATAAATTAGGATAAATACTCGTCCATGATGTTTTCTTTCAGCTTTTGGGAGTTTATTAGTAAAAATTCAACAATCTTATTTAATATATATACCTCCCAGCTACAAGAGCATTTTTGTTGCATTCCTAACTTCGTTTTTCAGGTTATACTAACTATAAACACAATTTAAGAAAATGTCAAAACGTTTAAACCTAACTAATTATCAAATTATAAGAGATACCATCCATTAATTATACTTACTTTCTTAGTTAACGGATAAATTTATAGTAATTGACAATGTATTATATGACGGTTTGGTCTGCAGTTGACTAGGCGATCAATCTTCGTTCAGAAATAGTTCTAGAACTTTGGACAATCATTGATAAAATTCATTGATCGATTGATAAATCTCTTAATATTGATTAAACACAAATTAAATATGTTTACAGATAAAATATGTTTATCAATTCTTAAATTGTGATTAGGCCGATGTTAATTAAAAACTCTTGGAATGCATTTATTGCACCGTCAAAAATTAATTCTAATTATTGAATAGTCATATACTAACTTAAGCTTTGTTTTGTAGATAACTCTCACAAAATATAAATGAGTAAAGAAGTAGACTTGGATTACAAGACAACTTGAATGAGGTTGTTTACAGTTTGATTGAAATTTAGTGTGCAACTTCGACCCCACTAAGAAATCAAACAATATACAAATGTTTACTTTTCAATGATTCACTTCCTCTGTTATTACTTTCTTATGAGAATACAATTATACTTGATAACTAATTAAAATTCTAAGTGTAACATTAATGATTTGCTTAATTAAGTGTTTACTATTTAATTAAAAGTTATAAGTTTAGTTAAGATAACTTTTTAGTAGATAACAAACAAAATAAATATTATATTGCATTGTAACCACTAGTACCCAACTTCTATACTAAATTGATATATAAATTAAAAAATATATATAAAAGAGCAACACTTCAAAAAATTAGATTTACCGATGACACACTTTTGTTGGAAACAGCAAAAATTCGTGTAATTATGATTTTTGAATGAATTATCAACTTTAAAAATTCGTCAATAAAATTATTATCATTAATATTTAATGATGAATATTGATTATCAATAATTATTAACAAAAATTAACCGACAATAATTACTAAAGAATATATTTTTGTAAATTGAGTGAACATTACCAACTAATAATTAAATTGTGAGCTATAACCTATTTACTAACTTAGGTTTTAAAGTCTTGCTAAGTAAAAGAATCTACATTTTACATTTCAATGTGGTTAGAACGAAAAGAAAAGTATTTGTGAAAATGATTTGATAATTAAGAATTGAATTCCATCGTCTTAGGAGGATAATATAAGTGTCAAAATGAATAATAATGAAAACCTAAAAGCTAGTAAATTATTACAAAGGTCGTGATTTGAATAATTTTTAACATTAAGTTTTTAAATTTTTAGAACTTGCATTTTTTGTTCATTAAAATTTATTTATTGAGAGAGATAATAAAAAAATAGAAAGAGAAGGAATGAAAAATGAAGAATATGAATGAATCTTGAAATAACTCTCGTGTACAACTTTTTCACATGAAAATGAAGGCAAACGTCTCTATATTATTAGATGTATCCATTCATTCAACAAAAGAAAACGATCGTAAAAGACTTGTATATGTTTTACAAATTAAAAAAAATGTATTATAATTATAATATCTTAAATAACATATCAATTAGCTTTTCAAAAGAAATTATGCACCATGTTCACTTTAGCTTTAGCTGATTTTACTATTCACGAGAGAACGAGAGCGCAAATTCGCAGGACGCGTTATGTTCGTTTGGACTGATTTAGGAGGAATGATTTGAGTGAATTTGTGCGTTATGCACTTTTTTAGTCATCCGCAAAGAGACAAAGATTTGAGATGATTTTCTTTGAAATCTCATCTTTGCCCTCATAGTTTGAGGAAATACCACGTTTATATTTAGGTATTTGAATCCAAAGATTTTATAATTGATTCCAATTTATGTTTTCACGTCCAAATCCATTCAAATAAACAATAAAAAATTTACTCTCAAATCTCCTGAAATCCATTCAATTACTCTTCCTCAAATCATCTCCTTCAAACTCCGTCAAGTGAACAAGGCCTTAATTAAGTTTTAATTTTCTCATTAATTTAAATATTTTTAATTAAATTTTTATTATTTTCTTTGTCTTTTGGATATTAAATTTTTTATATTTTTCAATTGAATATTTGTAGTTTAATTTTTTTGTTAGTGGATGATATCATTATTATCTTGTATGGTCATATTCCTCTTTTATTTTCACGTGTGTAAAAAATGAGGTTTTTATGACATGCATTATTGTATTATTAAACACAAAACATCACCTTTTGAACACTTTTTTAAAAGTTGAGAAAACAAGATGACAGATAAAATAACTATGACATGACTTGATTATGGATGAGATAACACTCAAATCACTCAATGGACGAGATAACACTCAAATCACTCAATTAATAAAAAAATTAAACTGTAAATATATAATTGAAAAATATAAATAAATTTGAGTATTCAATATAAAAAAAAAGACTCAATAAAATACAAAAAAATATGAAAAACTTAAAATTTAATTAAATTTTAAAAAATAATTCTTTTACTGTTTATTTGATTCATCCAAAATTATTTTATAATTTAAAATAAAATTGTTAGTTTATTAGTATTAGATAGATATTGAGGAGAAAATGAAGTGTTTACTTTTATATATAGTGAAATTAGTCAATTATGGTTAAGTCATAAACTAGTCTAACGAAGTGTAAGTGTAATAAGTAAGCATCCAATAGAAAATGTTACCTCATGAGTCTACCTATTTGTTTACATGTTTAAATGAGTTCAAGGTCTGGATTTTTGTCAATGATTATGGTTTGCTTGCGTTAATCTCGATTTCTATGCGTTGATTGCTTACCTTAATTTTGCTATCCTCACATAAATAACACACACTTCTCTACCAACACCTGCAAAACTCTAAGTCAACTATCTCTCGTAACATAAACTTCAAGCAAATAAAAAATAAATCATTCCGAGATCTCAAATTATACTTAATAATTATTCATTAGCATTCTATTTAGAAAAATATTTGTCTAATTACTATAATTATAGAATCTTGTGATCGGTCATTATCTCTTATATTCAACAGGAACATGAATATTAATTGCAAGAAGCTTATCGATTGAGCTTTTGAAATTCAGGGGTTGACATTAGTCTTGTGTTGCTGCAATTCAACAAAAACAAAGCTAATACATGGTTTTATTAACACGTGGTACTCCGAAAATGGTTATGGTTACAACTTAACAAATTAACAATTGATGGAATCGTTCCAAAGTCAGGTGGCAGCCTACCTAATACATGAAAATAGGGTGGCCAATCAATGCACTAACGACATTGCAGGTACCCTTTGCTAATGAAATATCCAAAGTAAACGTATCAAACCTGCTTCGTTTAATATAGTACTGTTACACAGCTTGTGTAAAAGTGGTGTTCTTATTATATAAATTTATACTATGATTGATGATTATGCAGTTTATACAATTAATGTTCCCTTAGTTACTTTCATTCAGTCCATTTGACACTTCTGTTCAGGTTATATAATGAATAGTGAGTGAACATGTTAAATCCTTTTTTTCTTTGGACTAACAAATGCCACTATCATATTGCTCAGAAAGCTAATGAAAAAACACTGTTTCAGCTAATAACTTTGGTAGTCAACTAAACACTGAACAACTACTCTTTGCACTACCGAACCAAACCAAAATTCAACCCGACCTTAACTGCTCAGTATTTTTTATTTTCTTTTCTGTCATGTAAGGTACTCATATGTTCAAGTGTGAGAACATCACAAATAAACTTAGGAAAATGCATGGTTGTGTGGACCATGTTTACGTTTGGATTGTTCAACAGACTATCTGATTTCACAGACCTTTTCCTTTTGGGTACGAATTTAACCTGCTTTATTAACAGTGCATGAAAAGGACCAATTTACCAATTGGAATTTCTCAAGCATCACTGATTTTAGAGTGCATTCCTTTCTTTGAAAACATGATCCTGCTAATATAATCTCTACATTACAGTTTAGCATAGTTTTAGTTACATTCATGATTGTGGTCTCATTCCTAACTTCTCAGACAAGGAAAATATTTTAGCTTTTACTTCTTTCTGATTAAATTTCATTCCTTTCATTGTTCTCAGACAAGTTTAGTTTGAGCTGGGTAATGATTAGCAGTTATCTTGACAAGGTGATATGTTATTTCAGATGTATTATAGTACACAATGTGCCATGCAGTATATTATAAGTGATATATCTAAACCACAGAATCTAGCATTTGTTCCACAGTTGATTGCGCTAGTGGGTGCACCAAATCCTCTGTGGTTAGACTAACAATCCTAAATTATTTAGTACACTGTTAACTCATTAAATAAAGGCCAAAACAGTTCTCTTTCAAAGTTACCATAAAGGTTTAATCATTCTATAAATAGCTGCACCTTAGACCAAATGTCACATAACTCAAGTAACTACATTTAACAAATTCTTTGGCACCAATGAAGACTATCCACCTCCCTGCCAAGCAATGTTACTCTTGGTTCTTACTTTGCCTACTCTCTGTCATTGCTTCCCTTGCTTCAGCTGCAGAGAATCACTACCATCAGTTTGTTGTAAGTGTTTTCTATTCAATGTAATGATCACACAGTATTTGCTCAGTTTTCATTTATGTCATGCACCATTTCTTAGTTGTACTGACTTCAATGTTTGATTGAAATAGATTCAAACTGCGCCAGTGAAGAGGCTGTGCAGAACCCACAATGTACTCACTGTGAACGGGCAGTTTCCTGGCCCAACTGTGGAAGCAAGAGATGGAGATTCTATTGCAATCAAAGTAGTAAATGCTGGACCATATAACATCTCCATCCATTGGTAAATAGCATCATCATTCATCCCCACATAAGACATTTTTTTGTTTTACCCTTCTGTCATAACAATTTATCTTTTGGAAGTAACCTCTTAATCCATTATGCTAATGATACAATCATGAAAATTGAAATGCTTCATGCTGACAATCTTATGTATGCTTTGCATCAGGCATGGGTTAAGGATGTTGAGAAATCCATGGGCAGATGGTCCTAGTTATGTGACTCAGTGTCCCATTCAACCAGGGGGGAGTTACACATACCGTTTTACAATCCAAAATCAAGAGGGGACACTATGGTGGCATGCTCACACTGGTTTCCTAAGAGCCACCGTCTATGGAGCTTTCATCATATATCCAAAATTGGGTTCTCCTTATCCATTCTCCATGCCTAAGAAAGAATTTCCCCTCCTTCTTGGTACTTATATTTAAAACCATCATTTATTCTTTTCAGTTCTGTTCTATAATTTACCTCTGAACCATAATAAAACGTTTCTTCCACTGCAAAAGATGCTGAAACGTTTATTTCTCTGAAACAATGGCAATTGTATCATGATAATGCACAGGGGAATGGTTTGACAGGGATCCGATGGCTCTCTTAAGGCAGGCACAATTCACAGGAGCACCTCCAAATGTATCTGTTGCATACACAATTAATGGTCAACCAGGAGATCTCTACAGATGTTCAAGTCAAGGTTTGGAATTATTACAGAGCCATGGCTTCCATGCAGATTTCTATTCTCTTATGATTTTTACACATGGCTAAAATATAGAACAAATATGCAATGCAGAAACTGTACGTGTACCAGTAGATGCCGGTGAGACAATTCTCTTGAGAATCATCAACAGTGCACTCAATCAAGAACTGTTCTTCGCAATTGCCAACCACAGGATGACTGTGGTTGCTACTGATGCTGCTTACACCAAGCCTTTCACCACCAATGTCCTGATGATAGGTCCTGGCCAGACAATCAATGTCCTTGTCACTGCCGATCAAACACCTGGAAGATACTACATGGCTGCACGTGCATATCAAACAGCCATGAATGCTGCATTTGACAACACCACCACCACTGCAATCCTCGAATACAAATCTGCTAGCTGCGGCAAAGGAAACGGACAGGTTCCAAGACCAATACTGCCAGTTTTACCAGCTTTCAATGACACAGCCACTGCAACTGCATACACAGCAGGGATCAGAGGCCTTTCCAAGATCAATGTCTTTACAAGAGTTGATGTTAGCCTATATTTCGTTGTTGGGTTGGGGTTAATCAACTGCACAAATCCTAATAGTCCAAGGTGCCAAGGACCAAATGGAACTCGCTTCACAGCAAGCATAAACAACAATTCCTTTGTTCTTCCAACCACCACATCCCTTATGCAAGCCTACTATCAAGGAATTCCTGGTGTTTTCACCACAGACTTTCCTCCAGTTCCTCCTCTGCAATTCAACTACACCGGCAATGTACCGCGGGGCCTATGGACCCCTGCAAAAGGAACTAAGCTCTTCAAGGTGAAGTATGGTTCACATCTGCAAATTGTTCTGCAGGACACAAGCATAGTAACAACAGAGGACCATCCTATGCATGTTCATGGATTCCACTTCTTTGTAGTTGGTTCAGGCTTTGGCAACTTCAACCCAGCAACAGATCCTGCAAGGTTTAACCTCGTAGACCCACCAGTGAAGAACACCATTGGAACACCACCAGGAGGATGGGTGGCCATTCGTTTTGTGGCTGATAATCCAGGTAATTAACAACAACATATCTACTCCTATAAACGTTCTCAATCTTTCAGCACTATGGACAAACTTACACACATATCTATACAAACCTTCATTATCAGACATCTAATGTGAACTGCAGACTAACAAGTTATTCGTTTTTTTCCTTGTTACAAATCAGGAATTTGGTTCTTGCATTGTCACATAGACTCACATCTGAATTGGGGTCTGGCAACTGCACTTTTGGTAGAAAATGGAGTTGGTCCATCGCAGTCAGTGATTCCTCCACCAGCAGACCTTCCTCAGTGTTAGATCAAGAAAACATCATTAGTGACGATTTTTATGTTCCTCAATTAATGCATTGTTGTTTCTCCATGTCTCTTTAGACAGTATTTGTTCTGTGGTGTTTCAAGGCCCAGAATTGGACCATGCTGAATTGAGCAGCTATGTTTGTGTTTTTCTTCATTGGGTGCAAGTGCTTCCACTTTTAGAACAAAAAATAGCTTAACATGTTATCTCTTGTCATTACTATTATATCAAAACCTGCACTTTTTCTTTTACAACATTTCATTCATTCATAGCACAACATTTCCACATTTGGCATCAAGTTCCCTTGTAAAATGCGTATTAATTATACCCTCCTCCAAATGCTTTCAATAACTATACAAATTTCACAATTTTTTAAGGAGTATAAAAATAAAGATGAATTTTTATTTTAAAAGTGTAATATCTAAACGCACATAGTTGTTATCTTTACTTATACGTTCTTTTAAATATATCTATGAAATTCTTAATCTGACATATGATTTTATTCTATTGTTCAAATTGTCAATTTAAATTACTTTACGTATTATTCAGAAAATATATAAATTTCCAGAATTAATCACGAGCTATTTATATGATGGGTATTATTATATCATAAATCTTTTATATCCAAATATTGTTATTAAAGTTTTAATTATTATTAAAAAGTTGTATTATTCTTCTGAAATGAATAGATTTTAGAAGATGTTTTTGAAAGTTAAAGATCATAATTTATCTTTTAGAAAATAACTAAGTAAAAGGAAGTATTATGAATGTAGTTATTAACTAAGAGTAGAGTCATAATTTTATAAGCTGCCATAGACACACATAGATAATAAAATTGAATGAGTATAACATACAACAATAATTGTAAAAAACTCCGAATGAATAAGGGGCTTTTACTTCACCCTCACAATTTCTTCGTGCACCACTACATTTTTTAAAATAACCATACTTTTGATTATATATTTTAGAAACTTTCGGGAAAAAATTTTCGGGAATTTTCGATATAACATTTGGAAATACAATTTCTGAAATAGAACGTTTTAGAAGAGATGAAATGTATTTCAGAGTTTTTTTTTTCTGAAATGAAATTTTTGGAAAATACTTTTTGGAACAGATATAATGTATTTCAGAATTTGTTTTCCAGAACATCCTTAAGAAATGAATTTCGAAAAAAAAAAGCTTATATGAACACATAAAATACATTCTTGAAAGAGCTTTCTAATTTATTTATTTTTCACATTTTCTCTCTTCTTCTCTTGCAGCGTTTTCTCATTCTTCTTCTTCCTTTGCAGCAAGATGATAATGGCGACGATGATGATTGTGGTGGAGACAGTGGCAATGGTAGTGTGGTGCAATAGTAAAGAGTGATGGAGTCTTTTAATCTTATTTTAAGGATGTAATTAGTAATTGTGGGGGTGTTGGAAGCAATAATTGAGCGAAAGATGTAGATGGGATAATAGTAATATAATCAAACACTAATGTCTTTGTTGGACAAATTCTAACATTCCAAAAATATATAGCATAAACCATATAAAGCAGTTATCATATAATAATATTGTAGGACAATTAAAGATGTTATAATAAGATTACAGTTATCCTAAAATAATCATAAAATTTAAAGTTTTTACCGAAGTTCTACAAAATTCCAAAACTCTAAACTTAACTGATCGGTATTTTAGTATTTACAAAATTTGACCGAACGGTTCAAGCCAAAACTAAAAACAGTAATATGACCGAACAATCATATTTTAAACTACAGGATTCTCGCTCTCTAACTCTTGCTCCAGCGTACACTCCACATCCTCTGCTCACACCCAAAAGGTGATCATCACAAGAGAGAAAACCGAACGAGAACATGGACAAAACAGGAAATAAAGGTAAGCTAATGTAATTTAGTTATGCAAACATACATATAATTCGTACAAGTACAATCAATGCAGAACCATTCAATACTCCAACATACCAACACAAATACATATATGCATATACAAATGAACATTATACTTCATGCATAAACCGTACACCTGACTTGACCATCCGGATTGTATGAATATGTAGCTTGAGGCCGTTCATGCACTCGGGTGATGTAGTAACTGGAAAACCATCAGCTGCCACCCGAGGTTAGTCTGTTATAACTCACCCAAGAACCTATGGGCTAGGACCTCCTGTCATTCTCACACAATGCCTTACCCGTCTCTACTTTAGAATTGGTAATCAACAGAATATCAGGATGAACTCCGTGAACTTCACTATCCATATTCATACTATAACACCACTTTTATACACTTTTCACTTGAGACCTTTGCCACTTCAATACACTTGTTACTGAGACATTCCTCCTTGGAATTCTCTTCCACATTACTTGAAACATATACCTTGTTTGAAATATCAATACAATTTCTCATACTCAGTAGATCAATACAACTATCTCAACCCATCAAAGTCAAACAGTGATAATAGCATTTAAAGACCAAATATTCATTCATAGCAGAAAATTGAACGTCAACAACACAAACTCCTAGTACAACCGAATGGAAAGATCAACAAATCTTATGAACAAGACCGGACGGAAGAATACTCCCCATATGTGAACATGACCGAACGGTCATGTAAAGAGTAAAACTCAAGCATGAGCCAAACGTCTTTGAAGTTGAACGCCAGACCAATCGAATTCTAAAGCTAAAACCGAACACTTGATATTTAAAACAGACATTATTGTCTTAGACCGAACGCCATTGTCTTAGGCCGAACACTATTGGCTCAAACCAAACACTATTGAAATAAGATACAAGAATAATACTGAGTACTACGAAGAGACCGAGTGCTAGAAAAAGACCAACCAGTTCTGATATCGAGTGTTGGTAACTCTAAATGATATGCAAAACATAGCCCTCAACCTATTGACTAACATTACCACCACCTGTATTTCTATATGTTCATGTCACAAAAGCTATCATTACAAAAAAGACACAACAACAAATAAAACCAGAGTAAGCTAATAACTTATCATTTCATATATAATTATCACATAAAGAATAATTATAATCAATCAAACAAATCACAATTTCACAAGGATATATGGCTAGAATTGATTATTTGAATTTATACATTTGCTCGAACTCTATAAGTTTTGTTTTGTTATGTAAAATGAAATTGTTAAGATATATGTAAATATATTTCGTTATTGTATCTTAAGTAAGCATATATTTAGTTTATAATTAGTTTCATAAATATATTCCTTATATTATTTGTTACTTAATTAGTTTCCTAAAATTATTGTATTTATTTCAAGTTAGTACATGAGATTAATTGAAGAAAATATTCTTTTATAAGTAAAAATCAACATAGACCGAATAACGTTAGGTAGACGGGGCACCAACTCTCACGTCTTATTTTTAATAAGAGCATCATATTCATCGTTCATCGTCATTTTCCAATTGAGATTACGAAAAGCTGCAACTGAGTTACGAGGTAAAGGAGACCGAGTAACTGAAGTGACTAAGCTATATTCATCATCATATTTCTTGTTGGGCTTAAAAATGTCCATTTGGCTTATTGTGACCATACGGGATGGTTGAATGGGATTGGTCCGGTGGTGTGGAGATAGGAAAGAGGATAGACTAAGGGAAGGAGAGGTGGTAGCAGTGTCTGGGCTCACGTGATCTAGGCCAATAGGGGGTGGGTTTGTGTTTCAGTAGTGATAATGTTACTTTTTCAGTAGTGGTACCTGGTAGTCTGTCTCATGATAAAGTGAGTTACTTATCCATAACTCCAAGACCAATTATAAGAACTTTTTTTCCCTCTTCACCACCTAAACTCCTTCCTCTACATGATTTAATGAATTTAGTAGAGTCTAAGGATTGCTTCCAAAGAGTGTCCTTACTCAATGCATAACACTAATAACAATAAAAGATGTGTGTACCTCTCCTTAAAGAACGCAATATCATATAAACATGAATTTCACCCACTTCTCATAATTCCATTTCATTTCCTTCACCTTATACTTATAACCACATCTGAATTTCACTATAATGCAACTTATTATCAATAATTATCCCAAATTAACACCAACATTTCAATTTTTCTCATAAAACCATCATGTAGAACCTATTACCCAACGTTAGACAGGGCATTGGAGCTCTCTAGAACTGAAATTCTAGAATGGCATCAAGTGATGCTCGATGGCGCCCAGGGATGGCTTCTAATGGAGCCACTATCAAAGGAATCATTCAGCGGCCATAACGTGGCAGCCAGCAGTAGGTATCTGGTGCGTAGTGTCATCTTAGAAAAAGGGAGAACTTTGATATTTGGCTTGTGCAATTGGCTTAACCCAATTTTTTTCCATTTCTTTTCTTATACAGTCTAGTTCATTCAAAAGATTTTCTAAAGATCAAATTGCTCAGACCAAATACCTATTTCTCACCCACATAGTCTACATTTAAATTCAAACTTACCATTTCACAAATACATATTTGACTCTAGCAAAAAGAGTAGGAAGAAAACTTACTCAACTTGTGATCTTGATTTGGTAGAGTCGAAAAGTTCTATGCAGCATTATACTCTTATCAAAGAACAGACAACTCTAGGTATAAAGAGAGAATAAAGAGATTTTGAAGAAACTGTTTCTAAAAAGATAACCAGTTATACATTTAGTCTATTTATACTTTATCCTCTTTATCAATAAAGCTTAACTCTATTATCTTTTTATTTTAGCTTTTATACTCACACTTTATATTGTTTTAGTATTTCACAGTAATTTATTTTATTAAAATATTCATTAGTCACTTCCTCTCAACATATTCTCCTCCTTCTCTCAACAATTCTCTTCCTTCTTTCTACAAAGTTTCACTTTGTTCTTCTTCCGATCATCAATCAGGCAACGTCTGAGTCTTACTGGTGTCAAGGGCTTCACTTTGCACCGATCAAGTTTGGTTTTGAGCTGGTAAGTTTATCCTCTTCTTAGAACGTCTTTTTCTGGTACATGCAAGCCAAGTTTCTGGTTGCATGAGTTTGTTATGTCCTTCTAGTAAATTCTGATCATATTTCTAGTCTTTTGTTTGTTTTAGTTTCATCAATCAGTAAACCTTAGGTTTCTAAGACTTTTGGTGGTGAGCAAGTTTCTGCACTGAAAGTTCTCTGTCCAGTTAAGAGGTAAGGGAAACTAGTAATTTAATTATGTTTTTCTGTGGTTGTGGTTGGAATCTCTGTTTGAATGTGTGCATGTACGAATAACTGTATGTTTGATGGAATTGTATGCAATATTATGTGTTTGGACGAAACCTGTGAGGTGGTTGAGAGGTTCTGTAAGTTTTGTAGAAAATCGAGCGATTGGTATAGAACGATCGATTTGGTCTTGTAATAGGGTTTAAACGGTATTCGGTTTCGTAGTGATAATTTGGTTAAGTGTCGCTCGGTTTAATATTGACAGTCTCAGGGTGGGTATTATCGTTTGTTATTAGTCGTAATAGGTTTAGAGTTCGTTATTAATAGTATTATGTGTTAGTGCTCGTTTTTGGTAGTACTCGGTCTTAACTGAGTTCTACTTTTGTGGATCCTTAGTTAATGACCGATCGGTCTTGGGTTGATATTCAAGAGAATATAACAGTCGGTCTACACATAACATTTGATTGTAAACAGCGTTCGGTTTATCATAAACTTTAATTGTTATTGACCGCTCAGTCATGTATTGTCTTGGTAGTGTTCGGTCAATTATGTAAATAGTTTTATAGTGTGATATAATACTTTCCTCATATTTTGAAGAATTCTAGTACTTTTAATGTATTTTGAAAAAGTTAAATATTGTGATAGAACTATATTACATATTTTTCATACAAAGTTTCACATCAACTAAAGATAATATTAATTTATAAGTCGATTTTGTAGGATTAAGTTAAACTTAAAATCTATTTCTTATAGTGATATCAGAATCAAGTTATATCCTAAATATATTTGTTAAACATATTGTTCCAACCGCAAAATAAATTATTTTCTTTAGCTGTTACAATATTATTATATATTTAAATTTTGTAAATAATATGATAAAAGATAATATTTTAAATAATATTTTATTTTAATTCTTAATTAAAAACTGAACTGGTGGACAAATTTAATCCAAGGCAATGTATTCACAAGATATTTTGAAATCCAAAGAATAACTTTCAAATTCAATCCTTTATAATAAAGATATAGAGTCTCCTTTTCATTATTGATCTATTTTTCAGATAAAGCCTAATCTTTAAGTGAATATACCTAAGAACATAATTGGACCCACATCTTTCTTGAGAGACTCATGCGTAGAAACCACTTTTGTTAACAACTTTTATTTGTTTTTAATTTAATTCTTGAAATTATAAAAAGTTGTCAATAAAATTATCATGTATCTCTTGATTCTACTTTAAAAAAAAGTTTATTTTAATATTTTTTAGCAGAATAGTGTTTTCCTGATCCATAATATCACTGAATATTGTATAACTAAAAGAAACGAAAACAGTTGCTAATTTTTATTTTATAGAGACTAAAACAAGGATTTACTTAATATTTTGCTGGAATGATTGTTCGATTTTTGTCTGGATTTCTGAAAGTGCGACCAGTTCGTTTCGGAGAATTTCTAATTTTAATAATAACATTGTCATATGATATATAATTTCATATAAAGAATATTAAGTAAATCCTTGTTTTAGTCTCTATAAAATATAATATTATATCAATTTAAAATATATAAACATTTAAATTTTATTTCAAAAATCGATCTTATTTTATAGAGTTAAAATAAATTTAAAATTCATTTTTTAACTATTTAACAAAATAAAGATATATTTAGTTGAATGAGTGGAAATACAATGTATTCAATTTAGTTAAAAATAAATAGAGTCTTGACTAGTTTTATTGAAAAAAAAACTTATATTTTATAAAAAGAGGTCATATTCTCATTAAATTTATGTCTTTAAGTAAGTAATTTAGTTAAATATTTGTTTAATATTAAGGGAGTTTATGCTATTTTGACGTAGATATCATTAAAAGTAATTTCTATAATCTGCATCTACATAATAAAACATATTAAAGTAATTAAAAAATTCCTACATTTATTTTTTATTTTCGTTACTTGTGAATTTTGTCTGTTCAATATAAAAAATGTTCAACTGCAATTTTCAACGTCAAAATCTTGTCCATTAACAATGAAACATTGCAGGGATGGCTCTGTATAAAGCAAAATCCTAAAAAAGTTCTTGAAATAAATGTTTAAAATACACTTAACGTAACTGTGCATTTAAAAGAAATTACATAAAAGATAGTTGTGAAATAAAAAAATAAATAAAAACACTTTGGATTTTATCCCAATAAAAAAGATACAATAAACTATTTCTGATGTACTGGTTTCAGAATGATTACTCTTTTCTTTTTCTTTAATCAAATCAAGAACACACGTGAGTTCCATTTTACTGAAAGAGAATCTGACCAACAGTGTTTATGCTTTCATCACATTTTCAGATAATCAATACCACAAATTATGTAACACTAACCTTTCTTTTGCACTCCCTTTTTATTATTTAAATTTCAACACCAAATTACAATTATTCATTATCTCAAATTTTAATATGTTTTTATTTTTATTTTTAAAAATAAATAATGTAATTTTTTTAATCAATGACAAATCTTAATGGTAACATGAAGAGATCTTGATCCTTAATTTTTTTTTAGATTTACATAAATTAATATATTTTATATATTTAGAATTTAAAACAATTTATATATATTTATATAAATTTGTTTTATCCTAACATATATGTTGAAGATATATAACTACTTTTAATTCATCAGTATCAAAATTATTTTTGTGTTAAATTGATATTTGAATTTGAACATTAAATTATATAAATAGTTTAAATGTCAACTTAAAATGTCAATTAATATATTAAAAAAATTTACATTCTTTTACTTTTTTATTTATTTATATAAATTAAGGTATAATTTAAAATATTTTTAAAAAATTTAATGTATTTTTTAATATATTTATATAAAAAATTGGGTATGTGTTGAAGATCTACCACTGTTTTAGTCTAATTGTCTCAATTTTTTCTTTTACGTGTTAAAATTTTTCGTTCTAAATCTTAAATCCTAATCTTAAATCTATCAAATTATATAAATAGTTAAAACATCGACTTAAACTTTCTTTTAACACATTAAAATAATTTCACAAAATTAAATTAAAAAAAGAAGACAAATTCTAATTTTGTTTAGAAATTTAAAAATTAAAAGGATATTTAAACGAAAAGAAAGTATCTTTTGAAAGTTTATTTGGAAGAACATAAACTAAAAAAATGAAGAGAAGAAAATATTTTCGAAATGATCATCATTCTTGCCAATATAATCATTTTGGTCTGCCACTCGCCACCACTCCCACTGACACCGCATTTGGCAAATTAATCCCTGCTGCTTCTTCTTACAAGATATCAATATCATTCCATTGCCCTTTCAGACCTTCTTTTTAAAATATAATGATATTTTAACATTTTCTTTATTATATTAACATCATTCGTATTATTTTGTGATTGGTTTAAAATTACTCTATAATTAATATAATAATTATGAATACTGATCTGAACCAATAATAAAATGATACGTGTTAAAATATTATAAAAAAATATTGTGAAAAGTATGGTTATCCTTTTTCAAAATCAATTCCTCTAACCAAAAACAACATCATTCAAACATAATTATACAACATGTTCCTTCATTTTATATATTTTCTGCTTCATCACTTCCACTAAGCTTCACTTCAAGGTAGAATGGCATAAACTTTTCCACTAACAACATTTAAGAGAGAAAAAGATTCTCAAAGATTGATTGTACAGTGGGCAATCCTGCTTAGCCCCATTACCAAGTAGTGCATTGAAGATATATATGAATATATGTGTGTGAATCTATTTATACTTATACTACATATGCTATAATAACAATAAGCTTCAAGATCTAATGCTGGAAACTTTGTTGCTTTGTCCCCGTACAACGGGACACCTCTTGTACCCTAAAGTTGATTCAAACTTCTAAATCTTTAAAACAACTCCTGATTTTGCATCCCAACCACACATTATCGTTAACCTGATAATATCATTGAATATTATGAATGGGAAATAGATAATTGAGTAAAGGGTCTAGGAAAAGGAAATCGGTGCTGTTAGAAAACGAAAGGAATGGTGGAAAATGGAATTAAAGACAGCATAATTTTGATGGTCAAATTGCACACCATCTATATATAGTTTTCTGCAATGATTCAAATTGTTAATTGGTGAAAGATGATCACAAATGTATCATTGTGTGTTCTCTATCTGATAATCAAAAACTAACTAGTTCAAGCTTATAGGGGTTGTCATAATTCTTTTTCTATACGTGTACATGATACAAAATTAAGCATTGCAACACATTTTAAGGCAAGGATATGAATGATCTTGATCATGGAATCAGAAAGAGCAAAATGGTAAAAAGTGTCTGTTTCTTCTTCTTTTACACCAACTTTGCTTTTCATGGGAATTTAATGGTGGAGATTATGAAGATATGTGAATTATATTACAGCAATGAAGAAAGCCACAAGATAAGTTACACGCCAATAACATCCACAGAAACTATCACACCATTTAGAAGACAAAGCCTGCAAAAGTTGAAGTCTTTGACTGTGGAAACCCTAGCTAACTCATTAGCTTCTATTATAAACTCAAAATGTTTAGTTTCTGGTTCAAACACTGTGATTGAAAGACTAGGGCTTTGCTTTTGGCCAGACCAGTCCACAGAAGAAGAAAGATTGATACCCTCTTTTCACCATACATACCATTTTCATTCTTATGAAAGCCAAACATAAGACCTCAATTTCTCTTAGAAAACCAATATTGACAACAATACATAACTGTTCAATAGTTAGGTCAAGGTTTTAGGTGCAGTAACAGCTTTCAATTTTTTCAAAGTACCCTTCACCAACTTTATGTAGGTCATTGTAGCCAACAGAGGCTAGCTAGAAAATTACACAATGAGTGAAGTGATGGGGTTGAAAGAATAGGCTGTGTGTATAAATAATTGAGAATTGATAGAAACTTCACTAATTAATGTGTGTTACATTCACAAGAGTAACAAAACTAGTTGTTTGATTATTTCTTAATTGATTATATGGTGTGTTTGAAAATCCTCTAGAAAGGAAATATTGCACTACTTTTCAACCAGAAGCATGCGACTGCTAGATTGGATGCATTATTATTGAAACTCAAATCCAAACAAGATTTTAGTTTTTTTAACCAAACTATATAAAATATTATACGTTCTGTAGAAGTTACACTCTAATTGACGGCAAAATTCACTTTTTATAAATTAATTAATTAATAATTGATGTTGAAATTTCTCACCTATTGATTTGGAAATTCATATATTATAATGTAAAATGCTTTAATTATTAATAAAGTGAGAAATAATATAATAGATAAATGGATAAATCAGACAGTTCAAGGCGTTGATGTATATTCCTACTTGTATTTTACCATATATTATAAATATTTTCAAGCACTATTTTGACAATCTGTATTTCCTAAATATTTACAAAATGTAGCTTAATTTTTTTTATCAAATAAATAAGATGTATATTGACAAATATACATACAGTAGTGTTTTAGACCGTGAATTGTATAACATAAATATTTGTTTTTTATATAATTAAAAATCTTTTAAATATAAGAATATATTTAGGATATTTTAATTACTAAATTTTTCTTTAAAAAACTATTGAACTTTAATTCAGAGAAAGTAAAAGAGGTTGAGAAAAATCAAGAATATAAATAAAGTAAAACAAAGGCAATTTAAGATGATTGAGTTAAAAATTATGAGTATTAATTTAGAAAAATATATTTTGCCTGACTCATGGCAATAGAGTTTGAAATTAATATACATATTTAAAAAATAAAAACCATAGGGAGACCAGAACCTCACACTCTACAAAACTGTATTTAACTTATAAACTGTAAAATAGTCTTATTTTTCCTGTGAAATAAAAAAGAAAATTTTGTTGAATGAAAACCATAGAACTATTTATATACTGATCCAGAACGCTGAAACACCAAATTCTTAGCCACCACACCATGAACAAGAATCTCTGAGATGTTATGAAAATTTATTCATCATATTCTCTTCCGTGACTGAGCCTGTAGATGATCGAAATGGATCAGCAATAACTACTTTCAAAAGATCAAAAATCACAAAACTTAATAATATAGTTCAAACAACAGAAGAAGAAAACATGTTTAACTAGACACAGATCATGCGAAAACCATTGTCAACATGCTTACAACAAGTAGTGACCATATATACATGTCTAACTTGCAGACTGAACTTAGGTTGAACAAGATTCCATCGTCATATGAAATTTCTGCTTCAGAATAAACTGATATATGAAAAGAAAGAAGGGAAGGGAAAACACATTCAGTGTGGTGTTACAGTATGAAGAAGAAGCCATGAAGCTCAGAATAGATAGCGCCAAAAATATGCTGCTATGAACATAAACAGCATCATCAGTGTGAAGGTGCTATCCCTCCTGAGCTTTACAGATTCTCCCATACGTTCTACAACCATGTTCCATGAGCCAAACCCTGCAGAAGAAGAACATGCATACACATAGTTGATGCTGAAGACTAAAGAAAAAAAGCAAATTTGAAAGAGAGAAAGGAAGAGAGAGGCAAGAGAAGGTAGCTAGACTTTGATGGGGAAAGAGATGGAAGGGGTTATGAGAGTATTTATAGGATAAAATATTTAGAATTCAGATGAAAACTTAATTGGAAATTATTTTCTTTTTTTCAAAAAGAAAGAGGCATGTATATATATATAATCTGGTAGCAATTGATATGTTAGTGCAGTACTGTTTTAGTTAGAAAAAATGGTTTGGAAAAAGAAAGAAAGAAAGATTTGGTGAGAGTGAAAATGATTATTATATTAGATGGTAGGTTTTCTTACTTGTACGCTGCCGACTACGATATTTGTAGTGAAAAGGTGAAATAGGGTAACGCAGATTAGGGATATATGGCGTGGACTTGAAAGTTGAAACCCAGAGAGAGAGAGAGAGAGAGAGAGAGAGCCGCAACACAAAACCTTAAATTTCTCAGCAGGGGTAACTTTGCCGGCAAGTTACCTTACAATCAGGGTTGCCACTCACATTTTTCCAAAATATTTTCTAATATTTTCATTTGGTTACTAACACACTCCAGCAATTTTATTTATTGGCATCACTTTTAGGGTTCTTTTGAATTTGCTTCTGAATCATGGCTACACTAGAAAGGTAAAGAGCCATAGTCTGTTCCATAGCTACAATCTAAGTTCATAAAATTGGATCAATGCCTATCACATGTTTGTATATGGGTCATGTGGAAGCACTAACACCTCTCTCTCATAAAATACTATAATAATAATAATTGTAAAAGTTTATATGAGATTTAAAATGGTAGAGTTTGAAATTTACAGAAAATGAAATGTTATAAGTTCTGATAAATGTGGTGAGGCATATGATATGATATGATATAATATAAAATAGATAGAGAAGTGGGCCTTTTGAAGTTACATCAACGGTCAAGGGAATACCCTCACTAGGCCAACATTTCCTGTGGCTTTACTTTTGGGACGGGCACTGCTTCAAAAGTAATCATCATAAGTTAATAATCTCCATTAACAGTCACCAACATGGTTTCCATTTTTCATCTTCCAGTACTGCTATGCAATCATAACCTGCATAAGGAATTGAATATGCCACCATTATCATCAGACGTCTTTCGTTTTACAACATTCTTCTATACCAATCACCTCCAACCATATATCTATATTTCCATAGTTGTAGTCAGAATACCTCTAACTCATCTTACTGGGTTCATATATATAGTCACCAAACGTCACAAACTGTTATTATGGCGGCAATGCCTTTGTCATTGGACAATAACTAAATATACAACTTTCTATCTTTTAATTATCATCTAAATTTGATGTGTTAAACATATATTGAGAATTGACATCACAATAAGTTAATAATAAGTTAAACTATCTTCTAATAAATTATCTGTTATTATATATATGATGTGGTAATATATGGGACTCCAAGTATTTTTAAGTTTCACCTTAACCAAAAATCAGTTCACAAAATCATTACTTAATATTTGAATTGAATAACGTTATGTTAATTTTTATATAAATTGGATTCATGTTTTATTAATATTGTTTTTTTTAATGAATTTTTTCTCGAAAGACTCATGAGTATACAGTGTTAGTGATTGACTCGGATAAGTATCTGTATTGAAAATATTTCTAATGAAAATAAGACTAACATGTCCGGTTAAAATGAAAGACGATACAAAAGTAATTATAATGATTAGTTTGAGAAAAAGTATTTATGTAGAGATTCACGTGATAAAAGAGATTTCCTAAAAGTAATTAAATAATTTTAAAACAAATTGAGTTATTAGATTTTTTTAGTTATTTAACGGTTTTATTAATAATATCTTATCCAAATTAAAAGATTATTGATTGAAATTTTAGTATTTTGGATAGCTAGAATAAGTTTCTGTCATCGTATTCTTCTTGAACCATTATTGTGTTTTGAAAAGCCAAAGGGGGCCGGCAATCTTTTCTTTATTGTAACCAAATTCCAAGCATTGAAAATAATTTTATATTAAAGGTTTTATACGTAATAATTGATTATGAGACCAAGGTTTTTCTCCAATACTAATCAATTCTTGTGATAAAAAAAGAATAACAGCTAGCATCACGGCTTTATATACCTCCATTTCACCCAATAAATGGCTTTATACACATCAATTCCTTTTGTTTTAGTTTCCACCAAGAAACATCATTCATCACAACTCTTTTAGCTACATCTTTTAAAATAAATAAGTTTAATACTGTGATAATATTTAAATTTATTTTATAAATACTAAATTAGTAAACTAAAACTCTCCTTTAATTTCCATAAAAAAAAAATTCAAACACCATGTTAACGTGAGGATGGATAAAATTAACTCATTACGTTTGATGAAAGAGAAAAAAAAAATATGACTGAATCCATTGTGTTATTTTTGTTTATTTTTATTCATATATCTCTTCTCATAATTTCTTCTTAATTTATCTTCCATTTAAATATTTGAATTTTTACTTTGATTCTCTTATCTACTAACGTATTCCCATTCAACTTGTTCATAAAGAGAGAGAAATGTTGACTCGTGAAATATTGAGAATTATATTTCAACCACTATGAGAGTTGAGAAGGAGAATTTTTTGAACAGTACATTAGAAAAATATAATGATGGTTTTGATGAAAAAGTAGAGATTTTGTTATTAGTGTGAGCTCATCCAGAAGAAGAATGATAGGACGATGGGAGAAGAAATCCCATTGAAATTTCTTGAAAATAAACTTTGGAGAGGGCGAAGGGACCTTGAAAGCAATTAGATGATACAAAATCTTTAGTGGACAAATTTTGAGGGGTCCAATTAAAACTGACAAGGCGCATTAACAGTTCATAGGATCACGAAAGTAGGGATAAAACAAAACTGTATATAAACCCTACAATTGTATGTAAAGTATTTGCAATAGGATAACACCTAGGTGATATATGGGAAAAATAAATTATTTTTTTTTCTTTTCCTTAGATATTTTTAATTTTCTTATAACTCTTGTTATCATAAATTTTTCCAGAGATCATCATGATTTCGGTCAAATAAATAGAATTTTTTTCTTAGATTCTTTATTTTGATAAATTGAACATGAAGGGCAATCAATAAATGGAACACTCTAATCTTTTTACAAAATAAAATTACAAGATACCTTTACATAAGTGTTACCACCGAGGGCGGAGTAACCGACCGGGAGTGTTCAGACGTGTCCGATCGGGTTTCTTAAGTCTAATATGTCCGATCGGGCGGCCTCTAAAACTGTTTGTTGGAGACCGCGGTTGAATGCTCATGAATGTGTAAGTGTAATTAATGAGATAACGATCGTTGTCGAGTATTTAAGATTAGCATTGAAGGCCATTAAGAGGTAAATTAATGAGTAATATTCTCTGAAATCATATAAATAACAATCGCAAGGAGAAGGTAAACTCTGTTTTTTGATAATGACATAGACTTGCAAAGACCAATTCTGACTTGAGCGTTGGAGTGTTTCTTGCAGGTCATCTCCCTTGTACTGAGAACGAGCAGAAGGAAGACGAAGGACGAAGGACCGATCGACTGAGGAGGAGTGTTTCTGGACGAAGGCAGCATGAGTTTTCCCCGGTCCCATTCAACAGAAACAATAAGATTTATATGTTTTATAGGTTGTGTTGAAGAAGATTAATAGGTTAGTCTATATGCATTATAGTATAACAACAATTTATAGTTACAAAGATGTTATAGGATGATATGTACATTAGTAAAAAAAACAATAGAAATAGAATTATGCTCCCAATATCATGTTGTGCTAGCATAATCATAATGGCATTTTTTTTGTGGTTGTCAGCATTGTCTCTCGTCCCTGCATATTCTTTTTGTCACCTAATTCCATTCTTACAGTAAAAGAGATATATTTTTTGTTATCTATTCTATATAGACATAAAAGTTATACTCCATTGCACTCTCATTCCTGAAAATAAAATAAAATAAAATAAAATAAAATTGAAAATATCTTCCTTAACCCTTCCCCTACAAAATAAACATTCATTTCTCTACTTCCAAACTATGTTTTCCTTGTATATTAATTTCTCGATAAAATCACAATCATTTTAAGCATTAAATCGTACATTGGTGCCAGTCATGGTAAGACTAAAAAAATTCGAGTGTTAAATGCGATAAAGTATTTTAAATAATGATACTCAATTATTTTATTTCAAAAATATTAACTTTATAAATAAAATTTTCTAATAAGGAGATCTATTATCTAAAAAGCTTTATCTCTATCACTGGTGCAGAATTGGCTTTTAACGTTCTCCCATAGACGTCCGTCCACAAAAGCCCCAACGTATATAATTGACCGGTGACATATTCGTAAATAAGTAAAACTCGAGACGTCCGTCCTTGGTCGAGCCGGACGTTTATAATATTATAGACGTCCGTGGGAGTGGGACGGACGTCTACTAGGCTCCCATGTCAGCCCTTAGAACGTCCGTCCGGGGGCGAGACGGACGTTTATAATATTATGAACGTCCGTCTAGGGGGGACGGACGTCTAGTAGGCTGAACAAGTGAACGTTTCAGTCCCCCTGGTCAGCCCTTAGAACGTCCGTCCTGAGGCAAGACAGACGTTTATAATATTATTAACGTCCGTCTGGGGGGGACGGACGTCTAGTAGGCTGAACAAGTGAACGTTTCAGTCCCCATGGTCAGCCGTTAGAACGTCCGTCCTGGGGCGAGACGGACGTTTATAATATTATAGACGTCCGTCCTGGGAGGGCGCGGACGTTCATTAGGCTGAACACTGAACGTCAACTCCCTATGTGTCAGCCGTTTGAACGTCCGTCCTCGGAGGACGCGGACGTTTATAATATTATAGACGTCCATCCTCCCAGGACGGACGTTCACTAGGCTAAACACTGAAC
>NW_025909390.1:89875-107688 GCF_018835915.1 Vigna umbellata
TCCTGGGAGGGCGCGGACGTTTATAATATTATAGACGTCCGTCCTCCCAGGACGGACGTTCACTAGGCTGAACACTGAACGTTTCAACTGCCAATGTGTCAGCCACTTGAACGTCCGTCCTGGGAGGGCGCGGACGTTTATAATATTATAGACGTCCGTCCTGGGAGAGCGCGGACGTTCACTAGGCTGAACACTGAACGTTTCAACTGCCAATGTGTCAGCCACTTGAACGTCCGTCCTGGGAGGGCGCGGACGTTTAGAATATTATAGACGTCCGTCCTGGGAGGGCGCGGACGTTCACTAGGCTGAACACTGAACGTTTCAACTCCCCATGTCTCATCCACTTGAACGTCCGTCCTGGGAGGGCACGGACGTTTATAATATTATAGACGTCCGTCCTAGGAGAGGGCGGACGTCTATAACAGTATTAATATTGTAAACGCGAACCCACGAGCAGTTACGCTCGTCTTCTCCCCGCGAACGCTGTCTGCTCCATTGATTTTCCAGGTGCGTTTTCTGTTTTTTGGACCGTTTAAATTAACTTTCAATCCGATTACATTGCTTTGTGAGGAAATACCTTTGATTTGAACCGATTAAAAATCGTTTTGGGTACTTTTTTTGCAGTCTCTTGCGTGTTCTTGGGCGGATTCTTTGACTGTTTTTGGGCTACGTTTTATGTCGTTCCCTCCTCGATTTCCCTCCCTTTGACTGTTTCTGGGCTACATTCTTAGGCCGTTCCGACAGTGCACAAACGGACGTCCAACCCCCCAGCCCCTACCACTAACAATACAGCCAAGTAGACGTCAAGGGTCGAGGTGTCGGACGTCTATATGGACGTCTATATAGACGTCCGGCCTGACACAACGGACGTTTATATAAACGTCCAGCCTAACATAGCGGACGTTTATATAGACGTCCGGCCTGACACAACGGACGTTTGTATAAACGTCCAGCCTGGCACAACGGACGTCTACATAGACGTCACCCGCATAGACGTCCGTTGGAGGTCGGACGTCAAAAGGCCCACAGAACGGACGTCTATAGCCCGTTCTGCACTAGTGTATAAAACTTTCTTCTTTAAAATATTTGTCAATAATTATCCGTTTATAATAATTGACGGATTTTAATTTTGGTAAAATTTGTCGATAAATATTGTATTTTAGTCTTTTTCTTTCTTCTATTCTTTATTTTTTCTTTTTCTTTTTCTTTTATTTTTATTTTTTTATTCTATTTCTTTTTCGTTTTCATCTCATCACCTTCTTTCTCTCCTCTCCTCCTCTACGTCCCGTTCTTCCTCCACGACCATCATTATTATAGTCGTGACCTCCACCACTGTTTCGTTGTTGCACTGTCATTGTGCCAGTCCTCTTTCTTTTCCTTCTCTTATTCTTTCTCACCCTTATCCTTCTTCTCTTATTCTTCTTCTTTTCATTCATCTCCACTTAATTTATAAAATAAATCATCAAACTATATAAGAAATTTGATACTCTTTTTATCAATAGAAAAATTACTCAATAATAAGAATTATAAATTATCGATAAATTTTACTAATAAAGTTTATACAAATTGGTGAAAACCCAAAGTGAGAAATTTAGCGTTATTTTACTAACAAACTTTATCGAAGAACAAATATGTTGATAATAAGAATTATATATTACCAACAAAAATTGTCGATAATACAAATTATAATCTATCAATGGATGTTACCATCATATTCATTATCAATGGATATTTTCATCATTAACTAAAATTATACAATTCTTTAGAAAATTTGGTTTTATCGATGAATTTATTTCTATTGGTAAATTTTTATTTGTAATTATGAAAGTTCTTAGTGTTTATGTTTAAAAAATTATTTTATTGAATAAATTTAGGGATCAAAAAACAGGTTGACTCATAAATCTGTCACTAGTAAAAAATCGGGTTTTTACAGCGCACATTATGCCACGGTTCAACGAAAACCGCAGCATAATGGTGCGCGGTGGCAGTTTTGTAAATAAATCGAACATATATGCCGCGGTTCTGCTCCAAACCGCGGCATATACTCCAGTCAACCATTGCCTTTGAAACATGTTGTCTCGCCTACTATAATAGATTTAAAATATTGACATGTCTTATCAATAGATGGATAATCTATAAATTTTTTTTAATTTTTTAATTTATAAAATTTATCTATACATATAACATATTTAATTATAAAAAATATTTTCTAACTTTTCAATTGAATTAATATCTCTAATCAAATAAAAGAATTAATACAATTATATGTTTAATTATTCTATTATAACTAATAATTAAAACTCAATTTGAAATTAATAATAACTTAAATTATAATATTATTATATTTTTTATATTTTTTAAATAACATAATATAAATAAATTTTTCTTTTAAATGAATTTATATTTTAATTTGTAAATAACAAACAAGTCTATCTATTCTATTTTTTTTTTAATCCTTCAATTTGACGGAGTTAAAATGGATCGACAAATTTTGGTAAGCTAATAAATCGGTCCACGAGCGATGATCCACTTTGCTGTCAATAGCTGAAACATAATTAAGAACATTTTTCGAATATTTCGTTTTGTAGTGTAACAAACTTCCCAAGAAAAGAAATTGTATTGTTTGTATTTCGGCTGAGTTTAGCGATAAAGCGATGGATTTGTAGGGACTAGCAGAGCACTAAATAGTAATTAATGTTCATCTTATTCTACTCATTTTATCATTTTTCTAATACTTTTAAAGATTCTTCGGCATCAACACATGTTCCTAGTACTAATGACACATTCTCACTTAATATTTTATAATTTTATATTTCTTTTATTGTTTTCTTTTGTTTCAAATTGTAATTTGAAATGATGATTAAATTATCTTAATTGGGGAAAGTTTAGATTATTTATGGTGATAGATTATTTATATTTATTGGTAATAAATTTAGTGTAATATGCTATTATATTTGTGTGGTATAATATATTGTTTTAAATGGAGAATATAAATATATGTTATTTAATGAATATGTTTTTTATTTCTTTTATTATTAATTAATTATACTCATCGCATTAAATTTATCTTACTTCTTTGATTACATATGTTTAGAGTTATTATTTATAACTAATTTTACATTTTATTTATAAGTTATATATTATTTATAACGAGTGTTTTGAATGTTCTAATATTTATATTTAGTTCTTTGTCTTTAGTTTAATGTTTGTCCTGATTGTTTGTTCAATCAAATATGTTTGTTTGGTCAAATTTGAAGATTATCTTCAAAAGATACTTCGATTAGTATAAATTTGATTGTTCTAGCAATTAATAAGTATTAAAAGTTATTATCTACCTTTTTACTTTAAATATGTATTTAAATATTTCAGAATGAGTTTCAGATTAATAACGACCTAATTGTGACTCAATTTATAATAATCATGCTTTGTCATAAATTAATAAGTGTTAGATGTAATTAATTTCTGGATGATCATTCGATCTCTAAATCACAATCATTTGGTCTTAAAATAACAAATGTGGTTATTCTTATGACATGCCTGATTGTTTGGACCGTTTGGTCTAATGTTGACCGAACGGTCATATAATACACTAATCAATACATGATTTCTAATAAAAAAATATTAATTATCCTTCCATAAAAAATATTAATGTATTTGTATATTTATTTAGGAAAACAATTATGTTATAATATATTAATATGATTTTAATGTAGTTTATAGGTTATAGATAAGTTATTTTAATTTATAAACAAGTTTTCTCTAACACGTGTGAATGTAGTCCATTAATTTTATAGGTTAAATGAGACATACCAAAACCGTTAAGAAAATTAAAAATTCTATTCTTTTATTAAATATTGAACTAAATATGTCTTTGGTTTCTTAAATTTAATGAAATTTGAAATCAGTCACTCTTTAAAATTTTAGACTAATTTATTCTTTTATCTTTAAAACAACATGAATTTAGTCTTTTTAACTACATTAGTTAAGTTTATTTGAGATTTCAAACGTATTTTTTAACTAATATTGAAAAAAAAATGTCATAATATAAACAACTCAAATACTATAATGAAATGTGTTTGAAACGTTAAGTAAACTAAACAAAATTTGATTAAAATGACTAAATTCACATAATTCTAAAGTTTGAGAAACTAAACAGAGTCAAAATTTTAAATAGAAACCAATTCCAGTTTTCACCAAAATTTAAGAAACCAAAAATATTTTTAACTCTTAAATATTTAACAAGGTCATGGGTCTATCTAGAATCTTAATCCACTTCAACGACTTTATTAAGGATTTGGGTCATTGTTTTAAGTAAGGTTAAAATATAATGTGTGTTTTTCTCAACCATTCAACAAATATTTAAGTAGTTATTATATTTTTAAGGAATATTAACTTCTTTCATTTGGTTTAATAATAAAAAACATGTAAGGAAATTTATTTCGACATGGACAAAGGTTGTTAAATTGTTTTATACTTTATCTATTAATATTGATTCGAAACATTTTATAAAAGTAATGGGATACATGTCTAATCAAAAGATTTTTTAGGTGTTCTTAATTTTTCTATAGATGCATTGAATGTTACAAGGATGCATATCTAATCAAAATATTGGTATTTTATATAGATGTTGTTTTTCTGTCCCTCATAATTAGAAAAGGTGATATTAGTCTTATGACTGATTTTAACTGAAATTAGGAGATACATACATTATATAGTTAATAAAATAATTATGATTAGAATTTATCTATGTTTTAACGAAGGTAATTAAGAATAATTTTAATAAAGATAAATAATATAGTCTTGATTATTTTTAAGAAAATTTGATGTATTTTAACAATAGTAAATGATTAGGTATATTTACATTTGTATGTACATTTAAAACTTTAAATAAAGATATACTGGTATGTCTGTATTTATTTTAGTTTGGAGTTTAATTACTATACACGACCTTGTTATCATCTGTAGAAAACTCAAATTATTAAGAAATATAAAATATTTTAAACATTTAATAAAATATTTTTTTAAGAAAATTCCATTAAAAATGTTTAATATTTAAAACTTAATTATACTATATACATGTTATAAAAATTAATTTTTTTAATATACTTTTTTTACCCTAACAAGAATCTTTGAGGTGAGTCAGCGATATCTGAATATCAAATTATTGTTTGATTCAATAGAAAAGAATAGAAATTAGAAGGACAAAAAATTATTTTATGCTTAAGTCATTATAAAAATATTGTATCACTTTATAAAGTATTTAATATTGAGCAAAACTTGTTTTTCTTCCTTATATATATATAGTTTGATATGTCAAAATAATTTAATTTAATTGGATTAAAATGATTAACCATTCATTTTTAGTATTTAGAGACTAAAATGTATAAAAACTTTGAACATAAACTAATTTCAATTTTCTATTAAAGTTAAAAAAGTAAAAAAATACTTAACCTATTTATAAATGATAAGTATAATTATGCATAATCAATCTAACATGTTATGGTTTTTCTTTAATTGAATTAAAAATTATGTTTTAAAAAGAAATATAATATAGTTTTGTTTTTAAAATGATAAAATAATAGGTATATAGCATAGTGAAGTTATTAGAGCAGTCAATTTCAATCCTTGGGATTTGGGTTGAAATGGAAGCATCAAATATTGAAAACAATCATAAGATTTGGATATTGAATATCTAAATTAGTGTTTGGATACTTCCAAACTATAATTATTTTGTTGTTTGTAATTGATGGAATACCACTTAATTTGTTTTTCTTTTGTGCGGTTTGAAAAAATTGTGTATGAAGTAATTTGAATCACTGTTAGGAAAGATCTTCCAACAAATATTAATCGTACAATCATTCATATATATATATATATATATATATATATATATATATATATATATAAATTAAGCCAGTACTAAAGTCGGTTGAAAATTCTATTCCTTTTCTTTAATTTTTCTCCAATTTTTATAAAACAATATAACCAAATGTACAGATGATTGATAATATAGAATTATTTAAACATTATATTAGTCTTGAAAATGTAATTACATCCAAGAAAGTTGAGAATGCATAAAAAAATGAAATAACTAAAAACACATCACTCAAACAATCAAGCAAGAAAAAAATGATATGGTATATTATAATCGGATATTCATCCACGTGACAAAATATGGTTTTATATTATTGTAATTTATTACTATGTTTGTCACAAATTTAAATAAAATATTATATATTAATTTTGTTAGACTATTCTCCAAATAAACAAATAACAAATAAATAATGAACTTTACAATTAACTAATTGAGTAATCTCAAATATTTTAGTATGTGAAAATATATTTGGATTGTTTATTTAAAATAACATAGATCAAATGTATTTGATATTCCAATTCTAAAACATCATAGGTATTTTACAGTGATGAGATGAAAAGAAAAAAACAAGAATAATTGTAAGTGTTTCTTGATAGGAACTATTGTTGGGTGCAAAACCAAGGACATGTATACTGGTCAAAGCGTAGTAAGTGATAAATATCGTTTTTTTCTAAAGAATTTGTGTAATACACGATAACTCTTCTTTTTATAATTCAATTAGACATCAAAGTGTACAAAAACACAATAAACTATTTTTGATATTTTTATCAAAAAGTTGGTATGCAAAAAATTTAACATAGAATATTTACAATTGTCAAGATTAGAATTCATCCACTTCATTTCCATGCATTCACAAACATCTCAATTTCATCTATTAGGTGTTCAATTTCAGTAGAGCTGTCAAAACGGGCCACCCGGCCCAATCCGACCTGGCCCACCACGGGTTGGTCACTAAGTGAGCCAACCCAACCCGGCTCATTTATTAGCGAGCCAGAAAAATTCAAACCCGGCTCGATCCACCACGGGTTGGTGGGTAAACGGGTTTGCTCACTGGCTCACTTAATTACAATTTTTTTTAAATAAAAAAAAATTACAAACATTCTATAATACAAATCTAAACAAATTTCACTCCTAAGTTTCACTCCCAACATGGGTGTTTAATTAATTTTGAACATAAGGAACTTAAATAATTTTTTCATGTAAAAACAAAATAATAAATATTTTTTTATAAAATTAAAATTAAATTTTAATAAAATAAAATTAGGTAAGTGGGTTGGTGGGCCAACCTGCCCCACCACGGTTCAACTCGCATGAGCCGGGTTTAAACGAGCCGCGTTGAAATCTGACCCGCATATAAAAAATACAATTTTTTCTAACCCAACTCGGCTTAAACCCGTGGTGGGCCAGGTTGGCTCGCGGGTTGTGACCCATTTTGACAGCTCTAAATTTCAGTTTTAGGTTCAAATCATATTTCACAATATATCAAGAACAATAAAGGTGGTCAAACCAAAAAAAACATTAAGCATAGAAATTAAGTATTAACATGAATTGGAAAAACATATATCATTAACATTATAAAATACATAAGAATTTCATGTTTTACAACTAATCTCAACAAATAGAAAAGGCCCTCCATGGTGGAGAACTTAGGGTTCTATAAAATTGAAGAGATAAAGAAGAAATTGAAAGCATAGAGAGATGCACAACCTTTCGAAAGGTTCTTTGCAGTTGCTCCATACTCCAACTGTGCTTTCCCTTCGCCCAACAAGAATTAATTCTAGCCAAACGAGCTGGTCAACTCGCTCAACACGTGTAAAAACAGTGTCGGTCAACCCATGAAAAATCAACGCGTGGGCAATGTTAGTCAACGAATGAACAATGTCGATAAATGTAACACCCAATTAATTTAAGGGTATTACTAGTAGTAAAAAAACCAATTAATTTGATATCTAATATAAACAACTAAACTTTATTTCGATTAGATCAAAGTACAGTTCCAAACTTACAAACTTTAAACAATATAGCCTTCATAGACTGAATTGGTCGTAACTGGTCCCGATGCTGGTGTAGAAACTACTAATTCATACCCTAGATCTTTCATTGGTAATCCGAGTCTTTTCAAACATGTTAGGGATATAAAGGAGTGTGTGGCTCCAGAATCAAACAAAACATATACACATTCTCCTAACAACATACAGGTGTGTAAGATTAAAGTACCTAACTTAGTAGCCTCTTCTGAAGACATTGTGAATACTCTTTATGTTGCTCGAGGTTTTATTTCAGCAAAATCTTGTTGTTGTGTTTCACCCACTTTCTTTTTCTTTGGACAAACATTAGCAAAGTGTCTCGGATCATTGCAGATCAAACATCTCTTCCCGTCAACTTTTTCTCCAATAAGTTTAGGGCAGTCGCGTCTGAAATGTGTTCCTCCACACTCAAAACACTTCATTATTCCTCGATAGGATAGTTGTGGTTTTTCATAAGGCTTTTTGGTGAATTTCATTGAAGATTCTCCCTTTGAAGGTCTGGAAACCCTATTTGGATCAACCTCTAGCAATTATATCATTCTGGCTTTCTCCACGAAAATCTTGTATTTCTAATGGCATAAGTACCTTCTTTAGCTCATGCCTTAGTCCTCCCTCGAATTTTTGACATCTCCATTCTTCTGTAATATTCTGGGTATAAAATCACTAGAGATAATTAAATTTTACCACGTACTCCTACACTGATAGCCTTCTTTGTTGTAAGGTCAGAAACTCTGCCTCCCTTGCAAATTTTGCACTGTTTGGAAAATATTTTTCCAAGAACCTTATCTGAAAGTTCTCCCAATTCACAACCTCACCACGAACCATCATCAACTATTGCATACTTTCCCACCAATATTCGGCCTCACCAACCAAAAAAAATGATGCATAAGTTAATTTCTGTTCTTCTGAGCAAGTTATTACTCGAAAAATCTTCTCATTTTGCCTTAGCCATGAGTCGGCCTCATTAGGACTAGCCTCCCCATTAAACTTAGTAGGGTCATGCCTTAGAAAGTTATTCAAGCTAGAATGATTTTGAGGTACTTGATCAACTGGTTGTTGTTGCATCTTTATCGAGATTCAAGTGATTTCTTCCAAAAAAAAAATAATACAATTTAGCATATGATATGAACTTCTTCAAATAGTCATTCTCACCATAAACAATAAAGAGTTTTACTAAGAATAACAAGTTCATTCCCCACAACCCCAAAAGCTTTTTGAAAACCATTGCTCTGATATCACAATGTAACACCTAATTAATTTAAGGATATTACTAGTAGTAAAAAAAAACCAATTAATTTGATATCTAATATAAACAACTAAACTTTATTTCGATTAGATCAAAGTATAGTTCCAAAATTACAAACTTTGAACAATATAGCCTTCACCACTTAACATAAGTTCGAATTTAGACTTGCAAGCCTTACACAACATATTTTTCTAATACAGATTTATTCTTTTTACAAAAAACAAAACCCCTGAAAGTTTTTCCCAGCATGTCTCTCATCATCTCTAAGATTTTTCAACTACATCTGCAACATTATCTGCTCATGTATAACATGAGTTATACGATCATAACACCAACGAATAAGAGTAAGCTAACCATAACATACAATCATTAAACTTTCTTATAATATATATTTCATTCATGTATTATTACAATTTATGGACACAATTATCCCGATGTCATTAATTCATTTTTCCTTAACTTCTTCAAAATCATCCTTCTCATTTTCATAAACCTTACAAGTATACTATGCTTACGCACGAAGCCTTAAGGTCACACCGCTCTTTGCCTGCTTCCTTAAGCCTTACCCGTATACTATGTTTTACTTTCCGAAGCCTTGTGGTCAAACCACTCTCTGCCTGCTTCTATAAGACTTACGAGTAATATGTTTATGTCAAACCCTTATGGTTAAACCACTCTCTGTCTGCTTTCATAAACCTCATGCGTTACTCTGCTCATATCAAGGTCTCATGGTATAAACCAAACATACTACTCTTGGTAGTAAATATCATTTCATAAATAATGATTTCTTATATTCACCCTAACATTTCCTAAAATCAACCAATCATATCTTCTCATCCACCTAACTCAATCATGTTCATTCTCTAATCATAAATTGATAATAACCCATTTTTGTGTCAATATCCAAAATAAAATTAACCTATTTTTAGATATCATACTCTTCTTATAATCTCATCTTTCCCATAATGAGTACAAACTCAACATAATTTCACCAATCAAAGGTTATAGATCAGCCAAATTTTATTTTATTTATTTTTATGACGTTACACAAAAAAAAAATTGTTCTTATTACAAGTTCCACATTCAGGATCTAAACTGATAAATTGAATCACAATTTACTAGAATCTTGGATAAAAATTTCAGTTTGATCTAAACATTAATAAAGTGAAAATTTCAAATGTTGCATCCGTAATTCAGGAACATAAAATTGAGATCCTTAATAAACACCACTTAGTTTTTAAAAAATGGAACAGTCAAAATACATCAACATGTCTTAGGAACTACATATCTAAATTTTTGGTTAATCTAACTGTTAACTAGGTAGAGATTGAGATTTATACAACTCGAAAACATTATTCAATTGGTTGTCGACTCTATCAAAATTACGGAATTAATTCCTCCAAGTACAGACATCCAGTTACAAATCCAAGTGGTCAAAATATAGTAATATATTTCTGGAATCATTTATCAAAATTTCCAACTTAATCTATCGGCAAAAGAAGGGGGAATTTAGATTTTTCTGATATAAGTTAGAGATAGAAATAAAGTGATGGTCATTCTACCCAAATTATAATATTATTTCCTCTAAGTACAATTCTCAAATTAAAGATCCTGATGGTCAAAGTTAATTTCTATGTCTTATAAACTATGTATTAAATTTCTAGATTGATCTAACGGTAGACTAAGTAGCAATTAGAGTTTTACTAAGATAGCTTCAAAAAATTAAAAAAAAACATGATCAAAATTTTAAATTTCACAATTTGATTGAGTATTTACTTCCACAATTTTATAGTTTACTTATTCAACATAATAAAATGTATTCATCGCTGATTCCATACAAAATGAATATATCACAAAATAAATTAACAATAATAAAATATCACAATATAAATGTTCTGGGAAACTAAGAAGTTGAATCTGGCATATCCGGTTAGATAACTTCATATCCTTCCAGAAAAATGCAAGAGAAAAAGAAACACAATAAAAGTCCCGGGGAAACAAGAAGTTGAATTTGGCATAGCTGGTTAGACAACTTCTTATTCTTCCATAAAAATGCAAGAGAAAAAGAAACACAATAAAAGTCATGGGGAAACAAGAAGTTGAATCTAGCATAGCCGGTTAGACAACTTCTTATCCTTCGAAAAAAATGCAAATGAAAAAGAAACACAATAAAAGTCCCGGGGAAACAAGAAGTTGAATCTAGCGTAGCCGGTTAGACAACTTCTTATCCTTCCAAAAAATGCAACATAAGCAAAATATCATTCTAAATCCATAAAGAGACTCAAAATTTTAAACATATTCAAGATTTCAACCATACAAAAAAAAAAAACAAAAAGACTCAAGGTTAGCTCCTCTGACCTGATTCTCACTCCTTCCTGATGAAGAGCACCTTTTCAGAAGCTCTTGCTACCTTCTCTACAACTCAAATTCTAGTTCTAATATCTACTTATTTTCGACAAAAGTATTGCTTAATTTCACCCTCCTCCTTCCAAAACTTCATTTCTCACCCCTATTTATAGTTGAAGTTAAGGTGATTGTAGCAATACTATAGTTGTACTACATTTTCCTGTAGCATTATTGTAGTTGTACTACATTTCACTATAGCAATATTGTAGCTTGTACTACATGTTTCCTATAGAAGTACTGCAACAACACATGATTCACGAGGTATTCTTATTGTAGCACTGTACATATTTCACTGTAGCATTATACGTATTTTACTATAGCATTTTACTGTAGCATTTATACATAAAAATTTTCTATATTTCAAAAATAATCTAGCATCTTAATTACCACTATTTTCAAGGATCTTACAATCTCCGTAACAACAAAAATTTTCGCCATCGAAAATTAGCTATTTTAACAAAAGATATATGGATATTCTTTTATCATAAATTCCTCTAATTCCCAAGTCATTTCCTGTGTGTCTTCATTCCAAAGTACCTTTACCTTGCGAATATTCTTTCCTCTTAGCTTTTTCATTTCAACGTCTAGTATTCGTATTGGTCCAACCTCCATTGTTAAGTTCTCCTTGACTTGAATCGCATCAACTTCCAACACATGTTTTGAATCTGAAATATACTTCCTCAGTTGTGATGCATGAAAAACGTTATGCAAATTTGCTAATTGAGGCGATAATGCTATCTCATAAGCCACTGTCCCAATCTTTTTGAGAATCTGATACGGTCCAAGAAATTTTGGTGTCAGTTTCCTCATCTTAATAGCTCTCCCGACTCATGTAGTTTGTGTTACTCGTAAGAATACATGATCTCCTACCTCAAATTCTAATGGTCTTCTCCTTTTGTCAGCATATGACTTTTGTCTATTTTGAGTTGCTTTCATCCGATCTTGGATTAATTTTATCTTTTATGTGGTTCGTTGTAATAACTCTGGTCCTACTGTTAGTGATTCCCCATCTTGAAACCAACATAACGGTGTTCTACATCTTCTTCTATATAAAGCTTCATATGGTGTCATACCAATACTGGAATGATAACTATTGTTGTAAGTAAATTCTACTAATGGTAGTATCTCATTCCAACTTCCGAGATGATCCAACACACAAGTTCTTAGCAAATCCTTCAAAGACTGAATAGTTCTTTCTGTTTGACCATCAGTCTAAGGGTGATAAGCTAAGATCATCCTCAACTGTGTTCCCAAAGCATTTTGTAGCATCTGCCAAAACCTTGAAGTAAACCTTGGATCTCTGTCTGACACAATGCTTGTAGGTATTCCATGCAACCTCACTACTTCCCCGATGTATAACTCCGTCAGCTTTTCTAGGGACATACGTTGATTAATGGGCAAAAAGTGAGCACTCTTAGTTAGTCTGTTAGTGATAACCCAGATAGAATCGTGACCTTTTGATGATTTTGGTAAATGTGTTACAAAGTCCATCGAGATATTGTCCTACTTTCATTGAGGAATGTCTAATTGTTGTAACATCCCTCTTGGTTTTTGATGCTCCACTTTTGCCTTCTGACACACCAAGTAGGCTGTTACAAACTCTGCCACTTCCCTCTTCATACCACTCCACCAAAACGACTCCTTCAGGTCCTTATACATCTTAGTCATACCTGGATGTATTCTAAGACGACATTTATGACCTTCTTCCAAAATTAAACGTTTCAACTCAGCCTTTGCAGGTATACATACTCTGTTCTTAAATCGAAGAATGTCGTCTTTATTTAGAACAAACTCTTTGGCTTGATCAGTGTCCAACAGCCTGATCTTTTGCTGCAACTCTTGATCCATCGACTGCTCAACCTTCACTTGTTCTAAGAAGTCACTAGTGATTTCCAAATGACCACACCATATATGATCTGGGGTCAACTACAACTCCAAGTTCATATCACATAACTTTTCTATCAATTTTAATTCCTTCACCATCAGCTTTGTTATCTGAGCTTGTCTCCTACTCAATGCATCTGCCACCACATTGGCTTTTCCTAGGTGATATAAAAGCTCGAAGTCATAGTCTTTCATATATTCCATCCATCTTCTTTATCGCATGCTCAACTCCTTTTGGTCAAACAAGTACTTTAGCCTCTTATGGTCACTAAAAACTTGGAAACTTGCCCCATAGAGGTAGTGTCTCCATGTCTTTAATGCAAATACCATTGTTGTAAGTTCTATGTCATGCGTTGGGTTGTTCTTCTCATGCACCTTCAGTTGCCTAGATGCATAAACCACTGGTCTTCTTCCTTGCATCAGAACGCACCTCAATCCTTAGTATGACACATCACAGTACACCTCAAAAGATTTGCTAGAGTCTGGAATAATTAATACTGGCACTGACGTTAATCGTTGCTTCATCTCTTCGAAACTAGTTTCACACTTAACAGTCCACACAAATGGTTGATCCTTGCGAGTTAACTGAGTTAGAGGACCCACAATCTTGGAAAACCCTTCGACAAAGCGACGGTAATAACCAGTTAATCCTACAAAGCTTTGTACTTCAATTACAGTTTTCGATCGCTCCCACTTTAACATAGCTTCCACTTTTGCTGGATCCATTGAGATTCCTTGAGCAGAAATCACATGACCAAAAATTTATACTTTCTCCAACCAGAACTCACACTTTGACAGTTTCCCATAGAGCTGATGTTTTCTAAAAATTTCCGACGCCACCCTCAAGTGTTTTGCATGCTCTTCCTTATTCTTAGAATAGATAAGAATATCGTCTATAAACACTACCACAAACTTATCTAAACATGACCGAAATATTTTGTTCATGTAATCCATAAAAATCGTTAGGGTATTCGTCATACCAAACAACATTACTACGTACTCAAAGTGTCTGTAGCGAGATCTGAAAGCCGTCTTTTGTACATCTTTCGTCTTGATAAGAATCTGGTGGTAACCAGATCTGAGATCAATTTTTGAAAACACCCATGCTCCTCTCAACTGATCTAATAGATCATCGATTCTTGGCAAAGGATACTTGTTCTTAATTGTAACCTTGTTCAACTGTCGATAGTCCACACAAAAGCTTGAACTTCCATCCTTCTTCTTTACAAGCAAGACAGGAGCTCCCCATTGAGACACACTTGGGCGGATAAACTTCTTCTCTAAGAGATCTTCGATTTGCTTTTTCAACTCCGCTAGTTTGGTAAGAGCCATAGACATCGGACCAGCTCATGACACTAAGTCTATTGTTAAATTGATCTCTCGACTAGGTGGTAAACCTGATACTTCTTCTGGAAACATATCAACATATTCTTCTACCACAGGTATTCCGATGATTTGTTCTTCAGTATTCTTTCTTTTCTCTTGAGCTAACACTACATAACAAGTAGCTCCATCTTTGATATCCTTCGAAATGAACCGAGTTGAGCTTAGTTCTAAATTGTTCAAATTTAGAAACTCTATCTTTTGTTTCTCGCAGTCAATAAGAACGTGATTGACAGTTAACCAATCCATTCATAAAATAATATCTAGATTTTGAAGGGGTAAGCAAATCAAGTACACTTTGAACTTACGTCCTGCAATTAGGATCGGTAACTGGTCCCGATGTTGGTGTAGAAACTACTAATTCACACCCTAGATCACACATTGGTAATTCGAGTCTTTTCAAACATGTTAGGGATATAAAGGAGTGTGTGGCTCCAGAATCAAACAAAACATATACACATTCTCCTAACAACATACAAGTGTGTAAGATTAAAGTACCTGACTTAGTAGCCTCTTCCGAAGACATTGCGAATACTCTTCCTGTTGCTCGGGGTTTTATTTCAGTAGAATCTTGTTGTTGTGCTTCACCCACTTTCTTTTTCTTTGGACAAATATTACCAAAGTGTCATGGATCATTACAGATGAAACATCTCTTCCCTTCAACTTTTTCTCCAATAAGTGTAGGGCAGTCGCGTCTGAAATGTGCTCCTCCACACTCAAAACACTTCATTGTTCCTCGATAGGATAGTTGTGGTTTTTCATAGGGCTTTTTGTTGAATTTCATTGAACATTCTCCCTTTGAAGGTTTGGAAACCCTATTTGGATTCTATCATTATAGCTTTCTCTACCAATGCTGGAAAATCTTGTATTTCTAATGGCATAAGTACCTTCTTCAGCTCATGCCTTAGTCCTCCCTCGAATTTTTGACATCTCCATTCTTCTGGAATATTCTGGATATAAAATCTTGAGAGATAGTTAAATTTTACAATGTACTCTCTGCCTGCTTTCATAAACCTCATGTGTTACTCTGCTTATATCAAGGTCTCGTGGTATAAACCAAATATACTACTCTTGGTAGTAAACATCATTTCATAATTAATGATTTCATATATTCACCCCAACATTTCCTAAAATCAACAAATCATATCTTCTCATCCACCTAACTCAATCATGTTCGACTCTAATCATAAATTGATAATAACCCACTTTCGTGTCAATATCCAAAATAAAATAAACCTATTATCAGATATCATACTCTTCTTATAATCTCATCTTTCCCATAACGAGTACAAACTCAAAATATTTTCACCAATCAAAGGTTATAGATCAACCAAATTTTTTTTATGACATTACACAAAAAAGTTTGTTCTTAGTACAAGTTCCACATTCAGGATCTAAACTCATAACTTGAATCATAATTTACTAGAATCTCGGATAAAAATTTCAGTTTGATTTAAACATTAATAAAGTGAAAATTTGAAATTTTGCATCCGTAATTCAAGAACATAAAATTGAGATCCTTAATAAACACCACTTAGTTTTTAAAAAAATGGAACAGTTAAAATACATCAACATGTCTTACGAACTACATATCTAAATTTTAGGTTAATCTAACGGTTAACTAGGTAGAGATTGAGATTTATACAACTCGAAAACATTATTCAATTGGGTATTCGACTCTATCAAAATTGCGGAATTAATTCCTCCAAGAACAGACATCCAATTACAAATCCGAGTGGTCAAAATATAGTAATATATTTCTGGAATCATTTAGATTTTTTCGATATAAGTTAGAGATAGAAATAAAGTGATGGTCATTCTACCCAAAATTATAATATTAGTTCCTCTAAGTAGAATTCTCAAATTAAAGATCTTGATGGTCAAAGTTAATTTCTATGTCTTATAAACTATATATTAAATTTCTAGATTGATCTAACGGTAGACTAAGTAGCAATTAGAGTTTTACTAAGATAGCTTCGAAAAAAAAAACATGATCAAAATTTTAAATTTCACAATTTGATTGAGTATTTACTCCCATAATTTTATAGTTTACTTATTCAACATAATAAAATGTATTCATCACAAATTCCATATAAAATGAACATATCACAAAATAAATTAACAATAATAAAATAGCACAATATAAACGTTCTAGAAAATGCAACAGAAGCAGAATATCATTTTAAATCCATAAAGAGACTCAAAATTTTAAACATATTCAAGATTTCAGATCATACAAAATAAATAAAAGACTCAAAGTTAGGTCCTCTTACCTGATTCTCACTCCTTCCTGGATGAATAGCACCTCTTGAGAAGCTCTTGCTACCTTCTCTACAACTCATATTCTAGTCCTAATATCTTCTTATTTTCGACAAAAGTCTTTCTCGATTTTACTCTCCTCCTTCCAAAACTTCATTTCTTACCTCTATTTATAGTTGAAGTTAGGGTTACTATAGCAATATTGTAGTTGTACTACATTTTACTCTAGCAGTATTGTAGTTGTACTACATTTCACTATAGCAGTATTGTAGCTTGTACTACATTTTTCCTGTAGCAGTACTGTAGCAACACATGATTCACGAGGTATTCTTACTATAGCACCGTACATATTTCATTGTAGCACTATACGTATTTTACTGTAGCATTTTATTGTAGCATTTATACATAAAAATTTTCTATATTTCAAAAATAATCTAGTATCTTAATTACAACTATTTTTAAGGGTCTTACAATAAACACGAGAACAGTGTCAAGTGAATAGTGAACAGTTCCATAAAAAACAATTTTGTTTGCTCATTGTGTTCGCAGCACTGAACGTGACTCTTGTGGCACCTAGTGTGGGTATTCACTTAAAATCCATTTTTTGTTGTTTAATCATGCTTCCTTGAGTTCTAACTTGTTTTCCTTCTCCCTCGCCAGAATTGCTTCATATTTTCTTATTTCACACTCAAAAAGAGATTATAGGTAAAACAAGCATATATTAATTAAGTTT
>NW_025909391.1:0-21319 GCF_018835915.1 Vigna umbellata
TCAAGGTGCAATAACGAGCCAAGGAATCTTTTGGTTCTGAGGGAGGCAAGGCTTCTATTCTTCTAGAATTATTAAGTAAAACTAAATCTTTAGTAAGAATACACCATTAAGTGCTAACCGTGAGGAAAAATAGTCAAAAGGTTCAAAATATTTCAGTGTTGAGCAACTTATTTACTATGAATTATAAGCATGGGTAGTTAATTCACATGCAAATCGACGTAGAACAGTAAAATATTTTACTTGTCGTTTCCCTAATGATAAGGCTTCCTTTTGCTCCACATACAACACATGCAATGTTCTATTCAATAAATATGTAATATGTCACCTGAAGCTAAAGGAGGATGTAATTTCTGGGAAGAAAAATTATTGGTGGCCTTGTGAATTGGATTTTAAACACAGAATATCTCTTGACCCCTTGGTGATCCAGGGCTCCTCTGGTTCCAGCTGAAAAGAAAGGACAATAATGATCCCCACTCAATTGCACAATAAACACATCCCTAGATAACAAATAAATAATACAAACCAGATGGTGGAGTTCTCGCTACTGCTCTGCTGCGAAGGGATGGAGAATATGAAGCAACTATACCACAAATAAGAAGTCCCAATAAGACAGCGTTGTAAGTAACAGAAGCTAAATTCTTGACAGAAAACAACAAAACATAGCTCGTTAAAAGACCACCTGAAATAAAGGATCTGAAGGGCCTCAGAAGCTGTTGCCTCTGCAGGGATCCCAGGAGCAAAGTGACTGCATTAACAGAAAAGAAAATGAATTACACACTATTTGTTGATCAAATGGCTCACAGGCCTAAGCAACTGACCAATATACCAAAACTACTTACTTTGATAAGGCTGATTGCATCATCGCTCGCAGACGGGATCAGTGCAGAAAGATGCACACCAGCAAGCTATAGAAAGTACAAAAGGCATATAAAGTGAATAGAAGAATGCCATCATACGTAGTAAATTAATTAAGCAACTAGCATCCTAGATGCTAACCTGTGGAAATTGGTAGTTGATATCCCTTGCAAGCTTGAGTCCATCATTCCAAGATTCATGGGTTGGATTGCCTATCACACCACATATTTTGTATATCTCATCTGCCTCACTGCATGTCACAGAGAAACAGATTATGTATGATAAATCCAGTTGATGATCAGGGATGCTTAGAACATGATACACTTTTAAGCAAATAAACATCGTTAGATTTTATAAAGTTCAGGTGTAAAATTTGTTTTCCACGGTGAAGATCTATTTGCTAGTTGCAGTTAAAAAATCATCATTAGGTGTTTAGTGGGGTGGGAGGGATCAGCAAGTGAGAGCTATACCATGACACCGGGAACAGGGGACGAAGCGAGAAAAGATCAGCCATTATAGCACCCATTGCCCACATGTCTATTAGGGAAAAAGGTAATAAAAAAAAGTTACTACAGTTTCACTTGAAAAAACATATCAGTGATAAAAATAAATGGCAATTGTTACCCAATCAACCACTCACCAACTTTAGATGTATACATATAAGACTGAAGCAACACTTCAGGAGCACGGTACCTAAACAGAAGGTGATCACGCATGTTATTGCATACCTAAAACACAGAATGTGAAACATCTATTTTTTTTTTTTTTTTTTTTTTTTTTTTTTTTTTTTTTTTTTTTTTTTTTTTTTTTTTTTTTTTTTTTTTTTTTTTTTTTTGTTTTTTTTTTTTTTTTTTTTTTTTTTTTTTTTTTTTTTTTTTTTTTTTTTTTTTTTTTTTTTTTTTTTTTTTTTTTTTTTTTTTTTTTTTTTCTGAAGTAGATGACACATACCATCGTGTGGAGACATATTCAGTGTAGGGTGGTTGTGAAGTGATCTCTCGAGCTAGGCCAAAATCAGCAATTTTGATGATATCCTTGGTAACCAGCAAGTTTTCTGCACCATATCGGCATTCCTTGGGTCAAAGCAGAAATATATTGCGACAGAATAAAGATGTAAACAGCAGACCGTGCTCTCAGTTTATTTATTTCAATTATGTCTCACAATAGAGTTTTGTTCATCTAATGAGGTATTTAACAAGTCAAAATAGAAAATGTATATAACCACGTTAACAAGAGAAAACCAGAGTATAAGAAACTTCTAGCAAAATATACATTACATAATACACGTAATAAAAACTAGTGAAAACACACACTACTTTATTTTACGGAGTAAAAGTTTAATATATCTTTTAATACATATTTATTTTAACTAATTTACTTTTATACTGTTTTGTTTAGATTTGAGATAGTACTTAAGAAAATTAGAACTAATATGAAAGGAATTTAAAGTCATCAATTAGAGAAAGAAAAAATTGGGAGAGTGTTAAAGAACATGGAAATTATAAGAACATGAACTGATATTGAAAAAAAAATTTTTTATATTATTGTGAAGGGGAAACTACAAAAAACAGATTGAACCTGAGTATGAAAGAATAAATTTTACAGGTAGTATGAAGGGCATAAGGCAGAAGAAAGAAATAAAGTGGTTTTACCCAGATTAAAGAGTATATTTTGTGAACAAAAAAGTCTTCATATATAGTTTATAACCTAACGAAAAGCACCACTTGCGTATTAGCACCCCTACGGTGTCTGCATTCTAATGAGTCTGTTCTTATTTTACTGAGTCAAAATTTAATTGTTGTAATAACTTTTATTATTCTACATATTAATGTGTATATAATTTTCAAAAATTAATATATTTTTATACATTTATTTTATGTTGTTAGTTTAAATTTCAAATATTATTTAAGAGATTTAAACTTGAGATAAAAAAAATAGAAGTCATCGGTTGGAACGGGAGAGAGTAGAAAATTTGGAACATAAAAAAAACAAAATGAGTCAGAAATTGAGAGAATAAGTCGGGATGGTTATTTTAAAAACGATAACGGAACAATAAAATAAAGAATAGTGTTGACATGATTAAAGGATATATTGAGAAAAATAAAACACTGCAAAAAAATTATAAAAGTATACATTAACTCTCCCATTCAATCAAAAAGCAAAAAACTAACAGATTTTAGAGAAAAATGGTGCATAAGTACGGGCTTCAGGTCACGATGGAAGGACAACGCTGGTGCATGTAAGCAAGGACTTGGAAAACTTGATTGGAAAACACCAATTCTAACTTCACCGTCAGAAACAGTTTTTCCCCTATCGTTCATAAGCTGGTATAGGTTGCATTCTACATCACCCCCCCCCCCCAAATTGGAACTAAAAGTAGTCGATATGATATTGCATTATCCAACCAAGTACTTGTCTACCAAGAACTTTAATCACCCACCATGTATTCAAAAACAAAGTACAAAATGTCACTTTCTCGAATAACTTCCTTCAGCTTGACAATATTTGGGTGGTTCATTTTTCGCAGCGACTGCCATAGGGGAAATTAGAGAGTAATTATAAATTTTCAACTAATCATTACAAAAAAAGGCTTTAAGAAAGATAAGCAAGATGTAAACCTTGACTTCTCTTAGGTTTACACACTTCCTCCCAAGAGTTAATACTTCTTCTTCATCTTCTTGATAGCAACTGCAGTACTACCGTATTATGACATCCGACTTCAAATAGAGCAACTCCATCATGTCAGTTAAGCATACTTACAACTTCCCCGGTCTGTTTGTTTATAGCTCTCCACACACTCCCAAAAGTCCCATCACCAACTTCCTTAATTAAGTTGTACCTGTATTGCCAGGGAAACGTATTAAGAAATTTAACAGAAAACAAAAGAGGAAATAGGAAATTCTGATAAAAGGGGAAAAAGTAATCACCCTCTCCATTGTTCCCACGAAGGGGTGGGGGGCAGGCATACAGCCTGGCGGAAAGTAAATCTCGCGTGAAACACGAAGCAGCACTTTCTTGATTCAACAAATGTAAACCAAAACGCAAAGGAAATAAATGGCATTTATCCTCGTGTAGATGATGCTCAGAGTGTATAAAATATTAACAGGTTCCTGCTGGTCCAGCAAAATCCACCATCAATTTTCTGTCGTAGCAAAAGAGGGCATAGAAGCAGAAACTTTCAGATGGACGGGCTGCACAGCTTTATTCATTATAGACCCACGGCTTCGAAATGGTTGCATAGTAAAGGTGGTGGAAATGAACAAGAACAGAGATCATACTGACACTCTCAGGTCCCACTATAATGACTGATCAAAGCAGTACCATTACTCTCCCTCTAGCTAAAATCACCGTTGACCCCAAGACTTCAGAACTACAATATACTCTACTTCATCTAATCAAAGTAGGATTTGCTTCAGAAACTTCGGGTAACTGATGTGTGTTATTCAGCAACAATACCCATCAAGAGCAACAAGGAGGCTATTTCAATAACTACAGTTCGAACTGATTCAATGCAAATGCTTCACTCAAAATATGCAGGCAGAATCCAATATTCAGTCACCGATCTATATGTTTCAGCCCTGCAAAGGCAAAAATAGGCTAGTAATGGGTTTATAGTAGAAAAGAGACCGTTCTGGAGGTTCTTCACGGTAAAACCTACCCAAGAGGATTTACCGGAGTTTTAACAGAAGGGGATGGCGTCAGCAATGCACTGCCAAAGACACTTTCAAGAAACTTCTTTTTGGATTGGTGTTTGCAAAGAAGAAAAGAATAAGCGCTTACTTGCACAAGTGCACTAAAGATGCAGCACCTGTATCAGAAGAAAGTAGCATCACGTACCCTGTGCTGATCATCAAACGGGAGCGAACACTAAGTGCAATTAACAAAGGAAAACCCGAAGAAATCTCAAGATGAAAAATCGCCAATCAAGCACTTCTTGGAATGCAAAAAACCGATACTGGTAGCAATTTGTCCAGAAACAAACTCCCTCCATGTCTCAAATATAAATCACGATCCTTAGATTCAACCCAGGACCAACCTATGATTAAAGAAACATGGAGAAGGCTTGAGGTTAGATTCATAAAAAACCCATACTCAATTTTCTTTACCATTACATGACCAATAAAATTAAAATTAACAGCAAAAAACATGAATGACATATGAAATCGGGCAACTATTAGTTTCAGATGCTACAACAAAACAGCGATGAAGACTCGGATTCTCTGACCAAGTAAAATTAATTGCATTTACACTTACCTCAAACAATTAAATTCGAAAAATCCTGCTTCAAAAATTGCCAGTTTTCCAGGAAAAAAAGGTAAATATAAAATTATCATCAGTCAAGGAATAAATTCGAATCGAAAATTACAAGGCGTAAAATGCCTACAAGATCTCTATGATTGATTATCCATGTGCCATCAAGATTAAACATCAAATTCCAGAAAGCAGAAGCATAAATAATCTAATAACACCAAAAACTATAACCTAAGACGGAATAAAGCATAAACAACAGTCCATACGAATCTCGAGAACCAGAATCCTATCTCGAAGCCCTAACTAACACCAAAGCACAAAAAGAAAACAAAACCTAGAAAAAAAAAGCGGAAAATCCATCAAGAAAGTCAAATTCGACGAACGCGTAATCCTCTAACAACAGGAACCAAAGTTGAACAAACAAATTCAATTGGTTCGACGGTCAAACAGTCAAAAGCCTAAACAAAACAAGAAAGGAAAGCACAAAAACGACGGCGAACTAAAGCGAAAAGGCAATCGGAAGGATCCGAAAGGGATCGGATCGGATCGGATCTGAAAGAAGAGGGGGAGAAGGAAAGAGGATGAGACCTGAAAAGCACGCAGCATAACAACCGTCTCGAAGGACGGGAAGAGGCGGAATCCAGAGCTTCTTGTTGTTCTTCCTAAACGAAGCTTTTCTGTTTTTCTCTTTCTTGGGTTTGGATTGGTGCGAATGATGAAATATAGGGAATTAGAAAAAAGGTTGAGACCTAATTTATGCGTTTTGGGTGGGCCTTTGTCACCGCATTTCATTCCTTGTTTTCTGTTCGACTCCAACTCTATCCTATTATTAATTTGTCTTCTCGCGTGGCTACGACACCCTCGATTCCTCCACGTCACACCTACATTCTTATTCAATCTAATATTTTTATATAATCATTGAGTTTCTTTATTTTTATTTTTTATTTTTAATATTAAGATTCATAATGATGCTGCAAACATTTTTCTTTTCAAACATATTTCAATTCATCAATTTTTAGTCTATGTCTTGCCACTCGTGCAAGTGTGTAATCATGCCTTAATCTGATTCTAATGTCTCAAATGATAACTGTATCATGCTGCACCTATGTATAAGATTGTTCACATCAATCTACTCATTCTAGATGATGTCAACGTAATATTCGTCACATATAATATAAATCCAAATTTTAATGTAATTATTATATATTCAACTTTTATACATAATTATATATTTAATTTTTATCTTGATTTTATTCATTAATAAAATCATAGTTAAAAATTCAAAAATAACCTTAACCAATTACTCAAATTAAAGTAAGATTACGATATCTAAATTACCTATACACAATATTCAAAGTTAGATAAAAGAAATTACTTTTATAATTTTTATTCCACTTTGGAACTAAACTTATTTGAATCAAATTGAAAATCGACATTGAGAACAATTATATTAGTTTCTTTTACCATTTGTTGTAAGTTTATTAATATAATTATTTACTACTTTGGTTTATCATTTTATTTTATTAAAGACTTTTAATGTTTAAATAGTTTAGATATTAAATTTTCTTTGTTTATCAAATTATATAAATTTTAACTATTATAGTCGAAATATAGGTCTATTCATTTTTTTTGTAATAAATAGATATAGCAAAAAAATATCAACTCATAAATGTTTTGATTGAGTCAAAAAGTCATCAATACACGAGGTTTCAAGATTTTATTTTTTTAATTATAAGTTTTTTATGGTGTGCATGATTTTAAAGCAAAAATATTACAATTGAATTATTTGTTAAACCATATGACAAATCTATTAAGATATGTAAACACAAGTAGTCCCTCGATACCATCATTGCCCATTATTTAACCATGCTTATAATTTGATGAATGTTAATGTATGGTTAGTTAAAGTTGCACCACCATGCCATGACTTCTAATTGTAAAAAAAAATTGAATTGTTACTCACATACATGTTTAATGTGTATTGTTTGAGCCGAAGTCATCATTCCTTCTTAATTCTTTTTCATTAAAAAAATGAAGGCTGTAGGGGACGGGGCTTCAATGTTTTAAATTTAATTAAGATAATCAAAATAGTAACTTATCTTCGAATTTTTGTTATTATAGTTCAAATCAAAACTCATCTTTGTATATTCAATATGAAATCATGTAACTTTTGTAAAAGAAGTTGTATGTTGAGCATAACTTATTTTCAAATAATAATTATTTTAGAATCTGTCTATATTTTATAAAATTACACCATTTTCATAACAAAACTAAAATAGTCAAGAGCTAAGTAATAAAATAGTTGACTTTTTTTTTTTATTTTAAGAGGTAAAAAATAAGCTAAATTATTATCAAAGTAATATATTTATTTTCCTCACAAAAAAAAATAAAATAATTATACTTTTTCAAAATTGTTAATATATTTATTAGTATAACTGGTATTTTTTTTTGCAGAAATGAGCGAAAAACAAGAGAAGAAATAAAATTTTATTGTGTTTATCACCCACTCAAAACATATAATTGTTGTTTGTAAAGGACATGGTCAGTAAGCAAACTAGTGAGTAATAAATGACACTTGTAAAACAGGTGTGAATTAGATCTCAATAACTAAGACAACTTAATGGATGTCTAAGTGAAGAAATCAAAATTTAGTTCAAAATATAACAATAATTCACTTTGTTTAAACTGTGATAAAAATTACATAATTAGTATTTATTTTGTTTTAATTATATTTATTATTTATTAATCTTAGATCATAATTATATATATATATATATATATATATATATATATAATATATATATATAATACTCCTCTTCTACTTATAAATATAATATATAGGAAAAGAAAAATAAGAAAAATACACACCAACTCTTACAAAAATCATTTTAGTTGTTTTATTCTATCTGATGTTTTAAAAGTATCAGTTTTATAAGATTTATAGATTTTTCAGTGCTTTCAAGCAACCTAAAAAAAGTTGTTATATATTTAGAGATAAATGCATTATTTTTTATCTTACCTTACTACAAGTGGACACCATTTTTTTCTAAGAATATCCTCAATTTTTTTTATCTTATATTATTTTTGTTATAGTCTAATATTTTACAAAAATAATATATTAGATAAATAGATTAACAAATAGAAAAATTAGTTAGTTTCTTTAAAGTTTAAACATACTCAAGAGATAAAGAATTAAGATTATCTTTTGAAAGAAACTTAAATTTTAAATAAAACTTTTTTAAATTGTAAAACCTTGCATATTATAAAATATTTTATAAATTATTGTACACTCAAATGAATACGAAATGAAAATATGGTGATTATTTAAAATAATAAAAATATTAAAATATAAATAATTTGCATAAGGTAGAGTAATTATAAAGCTAAAACTTATAAAACATGAGTAAAAGTTTTAAGATTGAAATAATATTTCTTGGTTAGTTTTACAATTCAAAGACAACAGAAAATATGAGAATTTTAAAAAATATTAAAAAAATTGGTGAGATATAAAAATAGGATCTTTAAACGAATAAAAGTTTGTAAAACATTTTCCGGAATACTGGGAAAATATATAGTGTAAACGATTTGGGAAAGTTAAATAAAAACATGTAAGAACACTAGTGCAAAAAGACCTTTAACGTCATTCTATAAATGTCTGATTCTCAAATATCCAACGTAAAAAATGATTGATGACATTTTTCGTAAATAAAACAACTATTTAGACGTCGGTAGCCAACGTCTAAATACTCATATACGTCGGCTCCCCCGAATAGACGTCAAAACTAAACGAAAAAGTTAAAAAAAAAATTATTCTATTTAGACGTCTGTTATGGAGGGAACCGACTTCTAAAGCACTTTAGACGTCTGTTATTGGGGGAACCGATGTCTAAATACACAACCCAGAAAGAAATTTAAAAAAGTCACTTTTTGACTCCATTTAGACGTCGCCACTCCGAACTTTCTAAAGCACTTTTAGATGTCTGTTATTCAGGAAATCGACGTCTAAATGCGCAGCTTAATAATTTAAAAAGTCACTTTTTGACTCCATTGAGGCATCTGATCTCGCCACTCCGACTTCTAAACCACTTTAGAAGTCTGTTATTGGGGGAACCGACGTCTAAATGCGCAGCCCAAAAATTAAAAAGTCACTTTTTGACTCATTAGACGTCTGATCCCACCACTCCGACTTCTAAAGCACTTTAGACGTCTTTTATTGGGGAACCGACGTCTAAATACACAACCCAAAAATTTTAAAAAATCACTTTTTGACTCCATTTAGACATCTGAGTCCCGTCATTCTGACTTAAAGCACTTTAGACGTCTGTTATTGGGCGAACCGACGTCCCTAAAAATGTCGGAATTAAAACACAGCGAACGCGAGACAATCGTTACGCGCACTCATTGTTCATCATCTTCGTCGTGTTTTCTCTCTACGGGTTATGCTTTTCAGGTTCGTTTTCTCACTTTTGCACCGTTTTAAATTAATTTTACTCCGATTACATCACTCTTTGATGCATTATCTTTAACTTGAACCAATTAAAATGTGTTTTTGTTGGGTTTTGGTGCAATTATTCTCCTGTCCTTGGGCGACGTTCTTTGGCGGCGATTTCTTGCGTTTTGCACTCCTCTCAATTCCCTTCACTACGTTTTTAAAACCATTCAATAAAAAAAAATGTACAATACATTCTCTTCAACTAAAATGTAAAGTTGTAAACTCGAATCACCATGAGTCAGGAGCAACCTCAAAGACGTCTGACCTGTATGAATCGGACGTCTATATAGACATCTAACCTATATAGGTCTGACGTCTATAGAGATGTTTGACATAAAGGGTCCGACGTCTATTAACGTCAACCCCCATATAGACGTCGAAACAGAGATCAGACGTTAAAAGCCCCAAAATAACAGACGTTTTTAAAGTCATTTCTGCACTAGTGAAACAAAAAACCAAAAGAAATATAAACCTAGATATGTGCAAAACCTAAAAAATATTGATGGTTGATGATTAATAAGTTAAAAAAATAGGGGTAAATATGTTTTTAGTCCCTCAACTATCAAGCGATTTTATTTTACGTCTCTCTTTCAAACTTTGGTACACTTTGATCCTTCTCCTTACGGAAACTATAATTTTTCGTCCTCCAAAACTAACGGTGTTAAAAATCAGCTTAGGTGGCTAATGGTGGTGTGCCACATCATTTTTACTTTTGCTTATACTGAGTCCATATGCTTCTCTCCCTCCCTCTTCGTCCATCTCTTTCCTTGCATCTTCTTTCTCATCCACCACTTCAACCTCATTGACCAGAACCACCGCAAACCTCCGTCGCCATCCCCGACCGCCATCTTCCACGTCGAAGATCCCTCTCCGCGTTCTTCTACCAGAATTTCATATACCAGAAGAAGTATATTGTCGCAATCCTCGCTTTCCTCCTCATCATCCTATTCTTCTCCGTCGCCAATTTCCACAGTATCTTCTCAAACTTTTCCTTCCAAATCGATTTGTCTCTTATCGAAATGAAGGAATCTGAATTGCACGCCATTAACTCTTGTGGCGGACAAAGTTAGGACTGTGTTAACCGGTGGGGATAATGTGATTACTGGATATGTTTATGGATGCTGCACCGGAACCTGGGGATGAGAAGGTCAAGAAGAAGAGAGGGGAAGGACGTAAGAGGGAAAGAAGGATGGAAAGCACTGATAGCCCAGTTTCAATCCCTGTTAAGAAGGCAAAAGAGGTAAAGGTGTAGTATTTGCCATGTTTCCAACTGGAACATGGTGGCAGTATACATTAGCATTTTAGGTTCTTTAGCAATACACTTTAGGTACATTTTAGGTTCTATGCTGAAGTGGAGCCAGAATGGGTGATGTGGCTGCGACGTATGTGTGGTGGTTGACAAGGAGTGTAGGTGTGCGGCTGCGACGTCGACAGGGGTTTGATAAGCAAGAAGAGTGGAAGATGGAGGGAGAGAAGCTCGACATGAAGATCCAAGAAAGGAGACGGAGGAGAGGGAATGAGAAAAGTTGGGGGAAAATTGACTTAATGTAAAAGAAAATGATGTGGAGGACGAAAAATTATAGGTTTTTTAAGAAGAATGATTAAAATTGACCAAAGAGTTTGTGAAAAGAGGGACGAAAAATAAAATCGCTTTTAATAGTTTAGGGATAAAAACATATTTAACCCAAAAAATATAACCCGATGAAAAAATAGATTGATTAGGAATCAAATTAGCATTGCCTAAAAGATTAACATATGATTAACAAAAAATTATTATTACTTTATTATGATTTGATTTCATATAGTAAGCATTTTTTGTGTGTATCAAATTGTCTTAAAGTGATATATAATGTTTAATAGTTGACGGAAAGGTTCAATAATGGATGGAGGTTTGGTCACGACAGTGGCCACTGAGTATTTAATTGGTGAAGAGTTTTATGGTTGATTGGCTCTCTTGGTTAGGTCGTAATTCACAATCAATTTTCATATTCTATCTTATCTAATTGGATTTCTTTTTCCTCACCTATGTTATGTTTTTCTCCTGTGACTAACTGATAACCTAATGATAATGTTATATTTGGATTTTTTATTTGTAAATATGTTAGAAATAATTCTATCACTATTTTTTTATAAAGAAAGTAGGGTATTCATTTAGTGGGGTTGAATTTAATGGCTGGCGAGGAATTTCTAAAGCCGACTAACATGAAAGAAAGGATGTCAAAATGTAAGTACTAGTTTTTTTTTTTTGGAGAAATGGTTTTGGATGGTTAAATATTAAATTTATGTTATGTTTATTTTAAAATGGTCATTTTTCTAATTTTTTGTTTTTACATTCTTTAAAACTATTTTTCCGTATTTCTAAAAAGAAGTGTCAACTAGATGATGTTTTTTTTCCTTTCATTTTCAGTTTATTAGAATTTGATTTCTTTTGGTTACTTTTTATTTTATGGTTGGATATCCAAGTCTCTTTTACATGTTCAATAAAATAAAATAAGTTTTATGACCTTTCAATTGTATTTTAGCAACTATGGTGACCTTACAAAGTGAAATCTAATATTGAGTGAGACAGAGAATTGATGATTGTATTTTTTTTAATTTTGATTTTAGTGTAAGGTATGTTAAAATGTAAATCAAAACTACATAACAACTTTAAATGCTAAATGACAGTTATCCTACTCTGTACATATATTAGTTTTCGTTAATGAGAAATATTCGTTTCTCTATCTCTCTGCATTACATTCTTTTAGCGATCTCTTTTCTCATAAACTCTCTACTGCACCAACTCTATCAGTGGTATTCAGAGCTACAGGTTGTTGAACCTGGTGAAGCGTCAAACAAACAAAGGAATTGTTTAGTGAAGAAGGATTCACACTGAAAGGCGATGGCAGGAATGATCCAGAGTAGCTTGCCAGTGTTCGACGGAAGAATTACAATGATTGGTTGCGTAAAGAGGATGTATCTTGGGCTTTCAAGAAGTTGATGGAAATTGTCAAGAACGGGTTTAAAGAACCTACAAAAGGTTGGACACGGAAGAACAAGAAGTAAAGAAGACTACAAAGAAAACAAGAAACTGGAACTGTAAGGCACGAATGCTTCTGCATCCAGGTATTTCTCAACGATATTTCAAAAGGTGTCTAAGGGCAGAGTAGGAACAGCCAAAGAAGCTGGGACATATTACAAGGGACGGATATGGAAACTCAGGAGAGTAAAGAAGGTAAAACTTCAATCACTACAGAGACAATATGAACTCTTGAGCATGGGAGAGCAAGAAACCATCAAAGATTATATCGGCAGAATTCAGGTGATCGTTAATGCAATGCGAGCGTGTGATAAAGTAGTAAAAGATAAGAAGATAGTTGAAAAGATCTTGAGAACATTAACGCCTCAGTACGATCATTATTGTCGTGGGGCCTTGAAGAAAGTCAAAGATCTGGAGAGAAAAGGAAGGTAGAAGAGTACAAAAACTCTCTTGAAAGCACACGAACAACGACTAATTAAGAGAAGAACAACAAAACAGAATGCAACGCAAAACACAAATCAAGCGCTTCAAGCTAGAAGCAATCAAACTTACAAGAATCGTGGAACTGGCAGAGGAAGAGGAAGAACACGTGGTGGTCGTGGAGGCCGAAATGGAGGAAGATTCACAAATACTTTTGAACAAATCAAAGATGATAACAACAACGAACACAGAGAAGGAAATTATAAAGCTATAGGAAAGTTCAGAGGAAAAGGAGGCAGAAAGAATGTTGACAAACAATGTGCAATGCTTTACGTGTAGTAAATATGGCCATTACTCATCTGAGTGTTGGCACAATGAAAACAACAAGAAAGAGAAGAGCGATGAAGCAAACCTTTCAAAAGAAGAACTGGAATCAGACTCAGTATGATATAGTAGAAAATAAAGGATAAATAAAGGTTGGGGAAGTTGGTGTTGTGGGGTTGGTGTTTTTGTGTTGGTTTGTTAGGGGAGGATGAGGTGGCGGTGTGGGGGGGGGGAGTTGATGATGTGGGGGTGGGGGTGTGGGGGGGGGGGGTGTGGGGGGGGGGGGGGGTGGGTGGAGGGGGTGGGGGGGGGGGGGGGGGGGGGGGGGGGGGGGGGGGTTTTTTTGGGTTTCATTTGTTTTTGGTTTTCGTTTTGATGTTTTATCATGGTTTTTGTTTATGTTTTTTTGTTTTTTTTTTTTTTTTTTTTTTTTTTCGTTTTTTTTTTTTTATTTTTGTTGAGGCGTTTGTTGAAGGAAAACTACGATAGGTGGAAAAACAACCACAAGAGAGATACGTTCAAAATACGAACTATGTAACAGAAAATGGACAAAGACGGTCGAACCAAACAGATATGTGGCACTCCTTGGGGAAACAAGGCCTGCAAGGAAGAAATTCGTGGTGGTATTTGGATACGGGCTGCTCCAATCACATGACAGGGTAATAAGAAAATGGTTTTTGCTGATTTAGACCAAGTGTCAAAGGGCACAGTACGTTTTGCCCAGATAATAGCATAAGTAAAGCTGAAGGCACCGGAAGGTGTTAATCATCACAAAGGATGGAAGATTGGTGTCATGCACAAGGTTCGATATGATACCCACAATGAAAGCAAATCATCTTAGTCTCGGCCAACTTCTCGAAAAGGGTATTACCATGAAAATGCAACAGAACACATCGAGGGGAATTCGACGAGAGACCAGCGGATGGTACTTCAAAGCTCCCTTGCGGAAATCGAAACATTTAGAGTAAAATATGATGCAACAGAGATACAAGTGTTTGACTCAACAAGTGCTAAGGAAAGAAAATGAATGGTTGCTGGCACTTTCGCTATGGGCATCTAAAATTTTAGAAGACTATGTCAACTGAAAGATACAGATCTTGTGAGAGGCATCCATCCCTACATTTGTGTACCAAACAAAGTTGTGAGAGTTGTGCTACTGGAAAACAAATCAGAAAATCGTTCAAACGACACACACCCAAGAGAGCGAGACAGCTGTTGAATGTGGTACATGCAGATGTGTGTGGCCCTTTTGACGTGCCATCTCTAGGAGGTAACAAGTACCTTTTACTCTTCGTAGATGAATTTTCCAGAAAGCTTTGGGTATATTTGCTAAGAGAAAAGAAAGAAACTTACACATGCTTTGTTAAATTTGGTTTTGTTTTTTTTTTTTTCCCCCCCCCCCCATGGCTAAGAGACAATCGGCGTAAACAAGTTAGGATTCTCAGAACTGATGGTGGAGGGCGAGTTCAACTTGGAGAAGAGCAAATTTTGTGCTGACAAAGGGATTCTACATGAAGTTACAGCGCTACACACCCAGCACAACGGATAGCTGAACAGAAGAAATCAAATTGCTTTTGGATATGACGCAGATGTATGATCAAGGCGAAAGGTCTTCGAACTACCTTGGGGAGAAGCTGTCTCGACGGCTACTACTTGCTTGAATAGGAGTCCCACCAAAGCGCTGCCAACATTGCACGCCAGAAGAGGCTTGGTAGGGAGGAAACCTGATGTGCGACACTTGAGATTTTTGGCTCAATTTGCTATAAGCACATCCCAGATGAAAGAAGAAAGAAGTTGGACGACAGAAGGGAAACTCTCATCCTCGTAGGATATCATCCAACCAGTGCATATAGGCTGTATGATCCTGTGAAGAGACAAATCGCAATCAGCAGGGATGTGATAGTAGATGAGTCAACTACGTCTAGATGGTTGATGCAAAGGTAACCCAATGGAGCAATCTAGTGCTGTGGGTGACTTACCTGCTTGGAGGGAGAATAAGACCGAGGAGGACCAAAAAGTCTGGTTACTAATGAAGTGTTGAAACCAGAAAGACCACAGGAGAACGCGATTTCCCTCCACGAGACTAGCAAGATCATGACTGTTAAGACAATGCTATTTACAGACACAGGTGATAGAGTTCATTATGCTTTCTTGGCAGGTGGCAGAAGAAACACTCACGTGGGAACAAGCCATTGAGATTAAACAATGGAGGAAAGCTATGTTGGAAGAAACTATCAGCTTTGAAAAAAATAGGACATGGGAGCTGGTGGAATTGCCTCAGAACAAAAAGAGCCATAGAGGTTAAAAGCGGTGTTTAAAACTAATACCAAACCGGATGGAAGTGTTGCCCAAAGTTAAAAGCTAGGTGGGTCGCCAAAAGGTTCTTACAGAAAACCCGGGATAGATTTCACTGATGTTTATGCCACGTGTTGCAAGATTAGAGACTGAAGCTTCAGCGTTGCTATAGCCAACTTCAATGGTTGGACCCATTCCCAGATGGACGTCAAATCTGCGTTCCGTAATGGCCCTCTAGAAGAAGAAGTTTACGTAAATCAACCACCTGGCTTTATCAAAAGGGGACAAGAGTTGAAAGTATACAGAACTAAAACAAAGCCTTATGACGGTCTCGTCAAGCACCACGAGCCTGGAAACCAAAGAATTATTGCGCAAGTTATCAGGTATGGTTTTGAAAAAATGTACAGTTTGAATATGGAATTTACGTGAAAAGTTGTTGAGGCAGGCTAGGTACTCTAGTAGTATGCTTGTACGTAGACGACCTATTGGTTACTGGGAGCTCCACACTGGAGATTGAAGAATTTAAAGCAAAGATGAAGAATGAATTCGAAATGACAGATCTTGGCAACTTGGGTTACTTTCCTTGGACTGGGACATTCATGCAGAAAGAGGTGGATGTTCATACATCACGAAAGTACATTTTAGAGACTTTGGAAAATATTTAACTTGAAGAACTGTAACTGCACATCCATTCCTGTCATGGTAAATTTGAAAAAACTTCTCCTTGCCAGCAAGAAGAAACCAAAGTTGATGCAAACATTGTTCAAGCAGATAGTAGGAACATATGCAACAGCAGACCGGACAATCAATTTCGGAGTCGGACTCCTCAGCAGATAATGGCACGACCCTAGACAGTCTCATCTCGCTTGCTGCCCAAGCACATTCTACGTTATTTGAAGGGAACAACAGATTATGGCCTCTATTTCCCCAGGAAAGTTGATTGCACAAACGATGTTTTAGAGGCATGGTGTGATGCAGACTGGAGTGGTGATCAAGTGGACAGAAAGAGCACTTTTGGGTATGTGTTAAACTAATGGGAGCTTCCATATCGTGGTGTTCGAAGAAACATAACGTCGTAGCGCTCTCGTCTTGTGAAGCAGAGTATATATCTTCTGCCGAAACTGCTTGCCAGTGTGAATGGTTGGAAGCCATTCTACAAGAGTTGAGTATTGAGCATCACAAACCAACACGCTTAATGGTGGACAATAAATCTGCTATCAACTTATCCAAGAATCCAATCTCCCATGGCAGAAGCAAACACAATAGAAACCAAGTTTCGTTATCTCAGAGATCAAGTCGTAAAGGAAAGCTTTAGAATGGTATATTGCAACACAGATGATCAAACAGCAGACATTTGCACTTGAAGCCTTGCGTCAAAACAGATTTGAAAGCTGAGAAGAATCACTTGGAGTTAGATACTGAGTCGTTTAGCTTTAAAGCCGGGAATGTTAAAATGTAAATCAAACCTACCAGAACAAACTTTAGATGTCTAAATGACAGTTATCTCTTACTCTGTACATATTATTGGTTTTTCGGGAATGAGAAAATATATGTTTCTCTATTCTCTGCATACCGTCTCTTTTGCTATCTCTTTTTTCATAAACTCTCTAAGCAACAACTCTATCAAGGTCTGATTCAATAAATGATGAACTTGCAATTTAATTTTTAAAATCACATGTATAAAATATTTTATAATGGATAGGGACGGTTGAATATGTTTTTGAAATAAGGTGTGTAACTTGGTTATATATAAAGTGTTAGTGTATCAAATTATCAATATGCTCAATTAATATTTTCATTGTTTACTTCAACAAATGTTTTCTCTTTTTGTCTGTTAATGTGAAAACTACAAGTATACCGGTCACACTTGGTAAGTAATAAGTATCATTCTCTTTATAGGAACTTATGACAACTTTCACAATTTACAATTCAATTAGAGAACAAAACTCATAAAAATATAAAAAAATTCTTTTTGTATTTTTATCAAAGAATTGGTTTGCAACAAAAATTTAACATATGATATATATAATTGCTAATACTAAATATCATTCATTTCATTCTCGTACATTTACAAACATCTCAATTCTATATTGAAGTTAAAATCAACTTACAAGTTTGCTCAAATCCTATTCTTAATGATTTTGAGCCTATAATAACTCATGAATATGTGAATCATGTTCTATCCCTGTATACAAACTGGATTAGGTATAATTTCATTTCTAAGTCAAACTATGAGATCAAGTTACAACACATATTAAGCACAAAACTTAATATTAACCTCATTTGAAAAAACACATACACATATTTTCCAACTCTCAATGACAATAATTTTTCACTTTCGTAATATTACTTTTTATCTCCTCAAATCTTCTCATCTCATTTTACTATAGTTTCGGATAGTTTCTAATCTTCGGTCGTCAAATCTACATCCATAAATCCATCAAAATAAGTTGAAATAAGTGAACAAAATCTTGGAGAAAAAAAAACTTTCATCAAAGAATAAGAAAAAAAAAAGGAAAAAATTGTTTGATGAATTGAAGATAAAATAAACAATCACATTATCTTAATAAGAACAAAATAATAGAAGATAGAATAGTTAGACGAAAATAAAAACATTTTAAATATTAAATAAACAAATTATTTAATTAAAACTTAATTAAACACACCTAATAAAATTTAATTAAGTTAAAATTAAAACATATGATTATTAACTTTATTCTTCTAATTATATTCATATTAAACTTGAAATAAATCATTAAAATGTTAATTTTTTTTTCAAATAATTTGGTTGTGAATTTTAGATGGAATTTTATAAAGTAGGAAATTTGAAATTTTCTTTGAAAGAAATCAAATATTTTAAAATCTCTTTTATTAAAAAGAAAAAAATTCAATTATCTATACTATTATATGAAGAAGATTTTCTCTTTGTATGCAATCGGTTTCGAATTTACTTTTATAAGTATTTTTTGTTTTAAATTAACTTAATTATTTTATCTATTTAACCCTTTAGGTAATTTTTTTTTAAATTTAACTGTTTTTCAATTTGACTTTTTTTTTTTGTAAAATTTAACTATTTTTATAATAAAAAAATATCTGAAGTAATAAACATTACCTACAATCAAATTGTAAAATTTTTTAGTCTTTGTACAATGCATATCTTTGTAATATATTAGGAAGAATTGGAAAGATATCTTTGGTTATCTGAAGTAATAACCAAGTTTTCTTAGATTTTAATTTTCTTATCTTATTGAAGATCAAATATGAAATACTTAGAGAAGAATAAAAATATTTGAAATACTTAATAAAACAATTTAAATTAAAACTTAATTAAAACACCTTACAATTTAAGTAATTTAAAATTAAATGATATTATTATTTTATTAACTTAATTTTTCTAATACTTCAATATATTCATAAAATTTGAAATTAATTATTATTGTTTGGCCCTTCAGGCATGTCAATCACTCCTTTAAATCTGTCACCACCTTTCCTCTCTGTTCTCAATTATTTTGCACAAAAGCATCTAAGAACACTGAGCATTTTCGTTGCGGGTTCAAAACCAGGGTGTGGGTTAGGAGAGTTGCATAGCTTAAAGTTGGGAGGCACACTAAGAATCAAAGGCTTTGACATATAAGTGAAATCTGTATTCTATTAAGTTATCTAGCTTAGGTATTTTGAGACTCAGTAGAAGAATTAGTGCGTGATAGTAATGGTTTCAATCCGATTTATGGTCCAAAACTCCAAATCTTTCAGTAATCTCTCCAAAATCAAACTGTTCTTCGATCATGCCCACAGGTAATGACTCATTGCATAATCAACTATATGATCAAATAAATTCCTACTTTAGTACAATTATAGAAAAAATTATAGTTCTCTTCTTTAGTACAGCTCATAATAGAGACACCAAATTAAGCCACATAATTAAGGGATTTCAACAAGTTCCTCTAGGATCAACACATTGGAATAATGTCAAAAGTTTCTAATAAAATAAAAAGTAACCCCTTGACCAGTAGGTACTAAAACACCAGTACATATAGATTTTATGCTAAGGAATAAAGAAGTAAAAGCATAGCAATTCAAAATCTCCCAACAAAAAATTCCCGGCATCAACTATGATTCATACTGAAATGGTGAGACAGGGGAGCAATAAGTTTATAAAAAATTAATGTGGATGAGAATATAAACAAAAGATTGAAATGAAGACCCACTTGAAACAAAGACCAAGACAACAAGGCCACCAGTTTTTTCAATTGCAACTTTGATTTCTGCTACTCCAACCTATAGATTCAAATTTCAAAACAATAATGTTTATCAAACAGAAGAAGATTAAAATGAGCACACTTCACAATCCCTCGCTTTTTTTCAAGAAAATCCAACTTTCACAGCTACATCTCCCGTTATTTGTGGTTACATCAAAAGCACTCCTTCTGTGGATTCTAGTTCTGTAAGCAAGTTTGACAATATGTTAGGTAGTGTATTTACTTTATAACAACTCATTCCAGTGCAGCATATCGTGAATAGATCATAAACTGTTACTTGTGCTGAAATTTTCTTGGTTGTGATTTTGTTTTATAGAATTCTCTTGATGTATGATTTGAGGAGTACCACAGATTGTACAGGCAAGGATTTCAAATTGGATTGCAACTACGGAAACCATGGGCAATATGGCAAAGATTGTTGTTACTTCCACATACTGATTTCGTGGAGTTAGACAAAAATTCCATTTTTTGGGCCATGTGAACAACATTGGTGGTGTGACAAATTAAGGGTATGTTTGGTTCAACATTTATTTAATAAAGTTTATCATATTATTTATTTATTACAGATAAGTTTCAGACAGGGATATGTTAGTTGAAGATATTTTAAATTGGTTGTATCCCTGTACATGAATATTCTAATTTATTAATTTGAAAAATCAAATTTCCCTAATTTTAATATCTTTATGGTCTCGACTACGTAATTCTGTATTTTTGTTTTATAAAATATTGCCGAAATAAGTGATAAACACGATGTGGACAAAACTGTGAAATTTGAGCGCAAATGAAGGAGAAAGTGAGTGGACATGTTAGTGGAATGCAGTGACAGGAAGAGAGCGAAGTTGGTACGCAATTATAAGGTTGGTTTGACTTCACTCCTTCTATGAACACTCCTTGTCAACAAAAGCATACGGGGGACCACTCCTTGTAAGAAAACAACACTCTATATTTATTGCCAACTCAAATAAATGACGCGTAGTTCATGAAGATTGATAATTTTCTACGATCACCACAAAATACTCTTCTCAATACTTCCTTCTCCACAGTCATAATCATCCCAAAAACCCTCCTTTCTGTAAATGGCTGAGGTTTTGCTCGGAATTGTAATTCAAAACTTGCAATCTTTTGGCCAAGACCAACTTGCAACGTTTTGGGGTGTTCACCAACATACTCGAATGCTTTCCAGCAATCTCTCTGCAATCCGTGCTGTTCTCAGAGATGCTGAGAGAAAACAAATAACAAGTTATGCTGTGAAAGATTGGCTGCAGAAACTCACGGATGCGGCATATGTGCTGGATGATATCTTGGATGAATGTTCAATGCACTTTACAAAGATGCACTCTGATGATGGACATACTTCATGCCTATCCCGTCTCCATCCTAATGACATTCTCTTTCGTTTCAATATTG